>VWZO01010925.1:1317080-1404085 GCA_013396975.1 Bucco capensis
AAAGGTCGTGGGGGGGGGGGGGGGGGGGGGGGGGAGTTATTGAAAGGGAGGCTAAGGGTGTCATATTAAATGGTCAGTGATCCATATATTCACAGGGGCCGTGGAGGAGTGCCTCCACCACCAGCAGGAGTACCAAGGGGGGCACCAGCACCTCGAGGAGTGCCTCCCAGTAGAGGACCAGTCAGTCGTAGCCGTGGACTTCTAGCACCCAGAGCAAGAGGAGTACCTCCACCTGCAGGCTACCGGCCCCTTCCACCACCTCCAGCGCAGGAGACATATGGTGAATATGTAAGTTAAGCTGTTGATATGCTGTGCATAAAGGATTGAGTTTTGGATGGATAATCCTATCAATCACTTTAGAACTCAGTAGAATCTCTTTAATTCATACTTATTTGTCTTCCACTTAGATTTTATGGCAGATATGACCATCTCATGTCACCTTTTCAGACTTCATAGAAACATAGAATGGTTTGGATTGGATGGGACATCTAGTTCCAACCCCTCTGCTGTGGTCAATGACTCCTTCCACTAGACCACGTTGCTCAAAGCTCCATCCAACCTGGCCTTGAACACTGCCAGGGATGAAGCATCTACAGCTTCTCTGGACAGCCTGTTCCAGTGCCTCACCACTCTCACAGTAAAGAGTTTCTTCCTAGTATCTAAATCTTACAATTTAAACCATTACCCCTTGTCCTGTCACTGCATTCCCTGATACAGTTCCTAGTCATTTTTCCTGCAGACTCCCTTTAAGTAATGGAAGGCTGCTATAAGGTCTACTTGTAGCCTTTTCTAATTGAGGCTGAACAACTCCAGCTCTCAGCCTGTCCTCATAGCTGAGGTGCTCCAGCCACTTGAATTGTTTTATGTTAATAAAACATCAGTTTATGTTTACTACCATAAAGACATTTACAGTCTGCCATACAGATGTTTACACTTTACAGCAAAATAGTGATGTACCTCTTAAAGGTATTACTTTAGGCTTCTGATTTACAAAAATCTGAAAAATCACATTGTCAGTAGTCACATTGTCTAGTCTTCTTCCTAAACCTGCCTTTGTGGTGATACAACTGTTCAATGATTAGACAATTAAAATATTTCTATGTAAGCTTCAGAATTGATCCTAAAATTTTGACGATGAAAAGTGTATCTCAATAAGCTATACGTATTTATCTTTATTGTATTAAAATTAAAAACTATATCAAAATATTTTATATTGTACATGACTGAAAATTATAGACGGTTATGACTTTTGGGGGTAAATTTGTGTTTTGACAGTTTAATATGTTCAGAAATAGAAATTTTATTTAACAGCTAGATTTTCCATAATTTTCAATAACCAGAAGAGCAGTAACAGTGTATTGGCAATTCACTACTCTTTAGCACTCTCAATTCCTTAGCAAATGTTCAGTCAAACATAAGTTAGAACTTGAGTTTCAGTTACTGTCTAGTAACAGTTGCTGCTCTCTACCTCTTCCTGTTGTCCTCTCCTTACTAGTTTCAAAGCTAGAAACACAGCAATTTGGCTGAAGCTTTTTTAAGGTTAGATTTTTATTTACTACACTTTTCACTTCACAAAGGTAAATATTTTGCAAATACTCCGTAAATATTTCAGTTCTGTACTTACAGGAATATATTTGTGATGTTACCATGTCAAGTCCTCTTTTGGCTGCTTAAATGTGTTAAATGCAAAGTGAGATTTGTCTGAGTTCGTAATCAGGTCTTCTGGCATTAAGACTTGGACTTTAAACATGGATTTAAAACCTATTGCTGTGGCAGTGACAGTGTGAACTGTCAGTGTGAACTGAAAAATAAACCTCTTCAATCTAGCAAGTTACAGCCAAGAAATCAGCACTAGTTTGGAAAGCAATGGGATTGAAATGTTCCTTCCTAGTGTGCGTGTGGGAAAGTTTTGGCAGAGCTTTAGTTCTGTTTCTGGCAGTTTTATTGATTATTTTTTTTTCCTGTGTTCAGACAAGGGTTACTTTGGCAGCAGTTTTTTCTAATGCAGTGACCACATGTATTGTTTCTAGCAGTTAATGCTTCAATTAGAATGCTTCAGTGAGATTGCTTTCTGTAATAAGAAATTGAATTAAGATGGAATGTCTACCAGTAAGAGACTTAGGGAGCCTTTCTAATGTTAAGTAAATTGTAACTTGAAAAAGAACATTATGAGCCACTTCCAATGACATGGTAATATTTTTTTATCTTAAAGATACAGATACAGGCTACTTAGAAGGATGTACAAAACACATGGATACAAAATGATACTGATAACAAAGTTAAAAATCTACTCTTTAAAATCTACATTTAGTTATTGCCTGATTCTGGAAGATCCTAAAGCTTAGGGTTACCTAAGCTTTTAAGCATAGTTCCTGAAGCATACATTTGTGGAAATTTCCAGAAATGCATTACTTTTACTGATAGACAAAGCAATGCTTCAGGCTGAATTCAGACTTCAGCTTGTAATTCTTTTACCAAGTTTGTATTATGACAATATAGTTATACTACATACAAGGTACACATATAGATACTACAGTAGTATGAGACTATGCTCATACTGCTTCCTATGAGAAATGGTGAGGACTGAAAAGGTGTTACCATACCATACTGTCTAACAAGACCTTACCCAAAACACTAAGCAGATGATGTGGTTCTTTGTGTGTCTCTTCATAAGTGCAAGCTCAGCATTTCTCTAGGAGTGGAAAGCCCTTGCTTCAAAGTAGTGTCACAGGTATTCATATTCCCTTGGTTCTGTCTGGAGGTGGTGTGCTGACCACCAGGATATGGCCTGTCCTGGCATACACAGGATCAGGAATAGCGGTTTCTGTCCTTTTGCTTTTGCAAGAAATCCTTACAGATTTATGGGAAGACTTCAGGGAAATTTGTTCACAAATGAAGCTTGGCTGGATGGCTAAGAACAAAATCCATTTCATGATCCAGTTACTATAAAATATCACAGAATCACGAAGACTGGAAAAGACCCCCAGGATCATCAAGTCCAGCCTATGACCCTATACACCCAACATCTAAACCATGCCACTCAGTGCCACATCCAATCTTTTTTTAAACACCTCCAGGGACGGTGACTCCACCACCTCCCTGGGCAGCCTATTCCAGAGCCCAATCACCCTCTGCGTGAGGAAGTGCTTCCTAATGTCCAGTCTAACTCTCCCCTGCTGCAGCTTCAAGCCATGGCCTCTTGTCCTGTCACTAGCTGCCATGGAGAAGAGCCCAACCCCTACCTGACTACAACCTCCCTTCAGGTAGTTGTAGAGGGCAATAAGGTCACCTCTGAGTCTCCTCTTCTTCAGACTGAACAGTCCCAGTTCCTTCAGCCTTTCCTCATATGGCTTCCCCTCTAGCCCCATCACCAGTCTCGTTGCTCTCCTCTGGACCCTCTCCAGCACCTCAACATCCTTCTTGAAGTGAGGGGCCCAGAACTGGACACAGTACTCAAGGTGAGGCCTCACCAGTGCAGAGTACAGGGGGAGGATCACATCCCTAGTCCTGCTGGTCACACTATTCTTAATACAGGCCAAGATGCCATTGGCCTTCCGTGCTGCCTGAGCACACTGCTGGCTCATGTTCAGCCGGCTATCAACCAGTACTCCCAGGTCCCTCTCCGCTGAGCCACTCTCCAGCCACTCATCTCCCAGCCTGGAGCGCTGCATGGGGTTGTTGTGGCCAAAGTGTAAGACTCTGCACTTAGCCTGGTTGAATTTCATACCGTTGGGCATATGCATGTTTGTATCCTTGTATCCATTAGTGAGAAGAATGAAAACAAAGTCTTACTATTTACAGGTGATACCCCATTCAGCTGAATAACCTATTTAGTGCACTTTCCTAGAAAGCTAGTGCAAATTCTGTTTTGATCTCTAGCATTGAGCTTGAATTCCCTGTCTCCTCATTGAGATGATAATTAGTTTAGATTTTTGGAAAACTGAAAATTAGGAGTAATGTGGAAGCAATTTCTTGTACCTATTAGTACAATACTGATTTTGCATGGTTAACTGTTTTTAGAGTAGACATTTTTCTCATTAACATTCATTTCCTTGCTTGCTGTTCATGGTTGAAGAAAGAAAGATCTGTTGGGAAAAAAGAGCAAAAACTTTGTATACCATATAAAAAAAACCCCAAGCTTTTTATTTACAAAAATGCTTTTGGAATTGAGGTGGCAAAATACTAGGCAAAGACTCTTTCATCTGACATAAAACTTTGCAAAGAATTCCCACGGAATAGCATTCAAGTATAATTTTAATGTTAATTTCTAGAGTGACATCATGTTTTTTATGTACCTTGGTCTTCTGAATGTTGATGGTTTCCTAATAACTTGCAACATAAAATTCCAAATGTTTTTTATTTGCTTAGTTGTTTTGTCTGTAAAGCTTTGTGTTTGGGTTCCTGGAAAAGGGAATGAGATAGCATCATTCTCAAAGAACTAGAGAAATTATCCTTTATCCATTCTGTCTCTGTTCCCCTTTGTGGATAATGTTGTGGTTTCCACTTAGATATTAAGCATTTAATACACAAAAGCAATGCATTTACTGAGTTTTGGCTTTTCAGAAGTGCTAAGGTTATTCTTAAAGCTTGGTTGATAATATCCAACCATTTTTTCTTGGCTTTTTTGCCAATTACAATGTTCTTCTTCATGCTAAATAGGACAATCAAGAAGAAAAAAGTAAAAAAAAAGTTTTAAGTCCCTCAGTTGTTTTATTTTGATTTTTTTTATATTTAGCTTCTCTGAGGCTTTCAGGATGAGGTGGAGAGAGAATAGAAAATCATACTTTCTTCAGGATCTAGGTGACTTTGACTGTGGGAAGAGGGGAATGTTTTGGAAGTAAGACTGAAAAGCTTTTCCACCTACCTATCTTGAAGTTGAAGGTCATGTGCACCTATAATGTGCATGTAAAATGTTTTCTCTTCCAAGTGGTTTAAGTTGACCATTTTCTGACCTGGTATTATTGAATGAACATGAGTCATCCTTCTGTTTCTGACACTGCTTCCTGCTGTTGTATATAGACAGAATTGTTTGGGCATGAGAGTAACTTTGTTTTAAATGTTACTGCCTATATTCATTAGAAACTCTTTGTTTTTTCGAGCTGTGTGAAAGACAATCCACCAGTATAGCTCTCATTTCAGAAATACCTTATTTGTTCTGCTTGAATATGCACTAGGCTCTTTCTAGATGAAAACAGATTAAAAACTACAAAATAAGAGCTTACAGTCTGTGCATGTTTGCTGCTAATGTTCTTAATGTTATCACTCAGACTTTAGATGGTAGTAGCTACCCATATTTGTTTTGATTGCCCCATATTCCCTGTTGATTAAATGTTGGGGAGATGCTATTTCCACATAAAGTGGCTGTTCTTTCCCTTTACAGGGGAAAAAAAAAATCTTCATTGCACTGTATTGGTGTTGTGTAATGTTCTTTCTCTTTCAACTTAATGTCTATGCAAACAATTTCTTGTATGTGATAGTTTTTATCTAAGAGGAAGACATTCATCCAGTATTCTGTGATAAAGTACGAATTTCAGAGAATGATGAGGAAAAGAAACATCAACCTTTTAGTTGTAGTCATAATAGCCTTAATTTTTTTTCCCTTGGATTAATTTCTTTAGATGGAAAGAGCTGGAAAATTGATTTCTTATTGATTTCATGATTTTTTTCCCAGCATGGCAAATGGCTTTTTTCTTAAAATGAACTTTTTACCCTCTTCTTTCTTAATATTTCTCTGTCTTGTTCTTTTTTAAACACTGTTAATTTCCCCTACAGAGGGCCCAAACACTAGTCTATCACTGTCACTGCCAACAGATGATAATTTAAAGCCACCATTTCCTATTGCCCATGAACCAGGGTATGTTTTGCGTACTTAATTATTAGAAAGAAACACTAATGAGCAAAACATAGCATGATTTATAAAGATTTGGGTAGGCAGAGGTTTTAGCAAAGATTGTTTTCATTGCTTTTATAATATTTTCACCTATGATAATTACTATTTCATGTATTTGAAGAGTGCATATTTACGGATTGTCTTTGGTTCTGTTCTTGAAGAATTTCTGCACTTTACACTGAACAATGACTGTTACCAGTGCTGCTCTTAGGATTGATAGCAACTATGAGCACTATCGTTCAGACAACTGCAGGCAAACCCTTCTTTAAGGGGAAATGTACTGTCATGCTGGCTTAATAAGAGAGTTATTAATAAAGTTTTCACAATATCTGTCCTGTAATTGTAGCTGTTCTGATAATTTGGGGGAAGATTTGTATGTATGTATGTNCACAGGAGAGACCACAAGTGATTTCAGACTGTGCCTGGGGAAGATTCTTAACACTTGGGACAATCACTCTTGGTACCTTCCTGATTAATGTTTCAAATGTGTGGAAAATACCTGTAGTTTAAGAGGACTTTTGTCTTTTTCAGCTCTTTTTTCCCCCCACGTTTTTGTTGGAACCACAAACTGTACAGACACTTGCCTTCTTTTGATCAGACTAAATCTAATGAGAGTCAGTTTTCTAGGCTATCACGAATAGTAGAATAACAGAAACAAAATGCTTCCATTTATGGGTTTAAAATAGGATCTTGTTTGGGCTTTTTTTCCCCTTTTTGGATTGGGAGAGGAAATACAGCTTCATCAGTGGACTTTCTCAGTACCAAGTACCTTTAGGAAGAGCTATTTATAGACATATATTTGGAGTAGAGGGGGAAGTCCATTATATTGCATTTGGTAGGCAAAGCAAATGCTGTCATCTACATGGAGAATAATAATGGCTTTAAATACAAAAAATGAGTACTTTTATAAATCCCTGAAACATACAAAAAAAAAAACCACCAGGAAAAATATAATTAAAATATTCTAATGAAGATGTAACTTTTCCTGTATTATACAGAAAGAAGTCTGTATAGCAATGCATGTCAGTGAAGCTATGATGTACTTTAGTACAGAATATCTGTGCGTGTTTTTTCTGTTTATTTTCATTTTACGTGTGTAAAAATAATAGCTACTTTGGTTTAAGTTAGCATGATATTTTATAGCACTGAAACATGCCAGGTGGCCAAGTGTATTTCACCTAGATAATGTATAAAGTATCTTGAAGCCACAAGAGGTCTGTGTTGCAGAAATAAAATACTCAAGTAGTGTAAAATGTTCTGCCTTGGCCAACCTTATTTGTAACCTCCTGAGAGAGAAAGCTTTCAAATACTGTATGACTAAAAGGAAATACTGTGTAAGACCTAATTCAGGGAAAGCTCTGAAATATACTTCAGCTGCCCCTGCTTAATTGCTGCTTCAAGGGAATAGTGCACAGTAAACAAGTGTTTTTTAATTTGAATTACCAGAATAAGCCATTGAGAGTGCAGCTCTTTAAGTGTATTTTTGCAGCATGTTGCATATGAAGTATATCTTGGTTTTAATGTTTTTTATTTATTTTGTAAATGTAAATACAGAAATAAAAAGGAACAATAGGATCTCTTTAGGCAGACTACAGTAATTGCAACAGCACAGGTTGATCTCTTTAATGCTAAGTGACAGGAGTCCCACATAGAAACTACAAACTGGTTATCTTTCTGTTTGAAGTTTATAGGAGCCTCTTTCAATACAGTAATGCAGGGCTGAATTCTGCAGTAGCCAATTCGTTACTACTCAAAATGGTGAACAGTAGTGAGTTCTGGGCAAAGTTTCTCTGGAAGAGAAATGCTAGTATTAGAAACACTTAAGTCAATACACTGTTGACCTCCCCAAAATTTTCCTATTGTTCTGCTGGCCATCTTGTTAAGGATCATCGTATTTCAAATTTACTTTGTTCCTTTGTCTTCAGAAAGTCATAGATACACCATAACTTCAGAGTGGTACTAGTCTGGTTTCCCCTCTTCTTTCCTGATCAGTTTTTTTTGTCATGTAGATAGTATAAATGTGAAGAATAGCACTGATTGCTTAAGAATTCTCCAATGATTCCTTGGTTGCAAAGCTTTCCTAACATGTTAAACAGATAGTTTAAGTCATCTGATTCTGTTTTTTTTGTCATGCTGAGTGTGCACAGTTTGAAGTTTTGGAGCACCTCTTAGGGATGGTTGGTTCATAGTTGGGAGATTCTTTGAGAGGAGACAAAATGTCATGTAAATGTTCTGGAACAGATCAAGTAAGTTGGCTCAGACATCTTCTGCTGTTGATTAATGTCTGTATTGTTAACAGATGTCTGTGTATTGCATCAATAACTAATACAGTGCTTGTTTGGAATAACTGCCAGGAGGCAATGGTTTTGTGGGTGTAGTGTGAAGTTTATCAAGAGAAATCTGTATCCATATCAGAAGGGCAAAGAAAATGCCAAGACTGGTTTAATTTTCAGTTTCAGGACAGTGAATTACTGAAAAAGAAAACAATGCATTTCCTTTTCAAGTAGGACTATTTATCCACAAATCTCTTCACTACAGACCATTGAAAGAATATTTGTTTCTTCTTCCAGAAGTCACTGACTTGGCAAATAGCCATTCTAGATAGTCCTAGTAAATAGCCATAGTAGACTATGGCAGATAGCCATAGACATCCTTCTGCTAATCATGATTGGGAAGCAATCAATCATGTAGCTGGAGTTAGTGGTTTGTTCAACTTCATATTTGGATCCAGTGGTCTTTTGGTAAGGGTGTTACTACAGTGTACACTTCAATGGTGTGGACAATGTGGGAGGAGTAAGAAGTCCTTACTGTTAGTTCCTTAAAGGATGCTGAACTCTCACAAGTTGAGGAGTATACAGAAAACATTCAAAGAAGCAAAACCATTATTCTTACCAGTCTTATCTCTATGGAATTTCTTTCCTATCTGTAGTCTATGCAGAATACTGAATTTATTGTCCAGATATGTCAGCAGTCAGTTGCACAGTACTTATTTGGATATTTTGATTCCTGGGATGCTTCCTGGAGCTTTCTTGAAGATCTGTAGCTCACTCATCTCAAAAGGACATGGAGACCTGAAGCATTTGTGCTGTTTCTGCACTGCACTAGCCAGTACCCTCTGCAAAAGTCTTTTTGAAGCACATTGCCAATAGTTCAAAATACCTTTACAGTAATTATAGTCTTGCAAGTAGTCTCTATTAACATCATTAAGGTTTTGCCATTTCATCATGTATGCATGTCATATTTGCATTTCAGGAGAGTATTGTCTTTCACGTTTAGAGCTAGGTTACTACTTGATTTCTGGAGTGTGCTTACAGTTAATGTTATCTTTTATGTCATTTCAGGAGTATGATGATGGTTATGGAACTGCTTATGATGAGCAAAGCTATGATTCCTATGATAACAGCTATAGCACTCAAGCACAAAGGTAAGTCTCCAAATCTGCTGTAACTACATTTGAAATATTTTGAAATGTCAAGTTAGTTTTACTTAAATATTTTTTCATTTTCATCTTAAAAAGCAAAAGTGTTTTAAGAAGCTTGTTAGAAATAATTCCTGTTGTTATATTTCTCTCATCATATAAGAATCAAGTAAATGAGTAGTTGAAAAGAAACAGAAATGAGAACTTCTTTTAGTGATGCCAAATCTTAAAAGTTTTCAAAAGTTGATGATATTCAGGAAAAATTAATTCAGATTCATTTTGGGAGAAAGGGAGATCAGGGAGTGAAAAGTAAGAAGAAAAATTTACAGAAGGTATTAAATCATCTGAAACACAGAGCTAATTGCATTTTCTTACTTCTTAAACAAGGTTATATTGCAGTAATTTACTTTTATTTGTCTGTTTAAAAAAAAAACCCTTTAATTTTAGTCTTTGTGGAATTGCCTTTGTTGCAAATTTGGATCTCTTGCCATTTGTATGCCTTCTCCTGCTTCATTCCCCACAGTGTTTTTAAGCACTTATGATTTATTTTCTTAAAATGTTGCTTTCTTTTAAGGAGTTGTGATTTGGATACTCTGTAACTTACAAGGAATACTAGTGTGTCCCAGTGATGGGAAAAATGCTGTGAAGTACAAACTACTAGTATTAGGTGGTAGTTTGAACTTAATAGCAAATATCACATGAGACATTATTTAGCAGCTAAGCTGTTTGTTGGTACTGTTAGGTATTTCTAATAGGCATGTCTGGAAAAGGAACTTGTGTGCACCTTTTACTGAGTTGTAATTTATTCTCACTTCATAGACCAAATGTTCGTAGCTTGATCAGTAATAGATCTTGTAATGCCTTTGAGAAATTTTTGAAACTTTTATGGCAATAAATTTCAAATGATTGAAACAAGAGTGTTGAGAAAATGGTAAAATAAAGTGCTGTACCTCTGCATTACTGCTTTGGTTATTTGGGGTGATTACAGTATCACAGTATGTCAGGGGTTGGAAGGGACCTAGAAAGATCATCTAGTGCAACCCCCTGCCAGAGCAGGATCACCTAGAGCAGCTCACACAGCAATGTGTCCAGGCAGCTCTGCAATGGCTCCAGACAAGGAGACTCCACAGCCTCCTGGGCAGCCTGGGCCAGTGCTCTGGCATCCTTACTGTAAAGAAGTTCCTCCTCATGTTAATACTAAACCTCCTGTGGTCCAACTTGCTCCCATTCCCTCTTGTCCTAACATTGGATGCCATTGAGCAGAGCCTGGCTCTCTCCTCCTGACACTCACCCTTGACATATTTATAAGCATTAATGAGATCTCCTCTCAGTCTCCTCTTGTTCACGCTGGAGACCCAGCTCTCTCAGCCTGTCCTCCTAGGGCAGATGCTCCACTCCTTTCATGATCTTGCTGGCCCTGTGCTGGACTCTCTCCAGCAGCTCCCTAGCCTTCTGGAGCTGGGGGGCCCAGAACTGGACACAGTATTCCAGGTGGGGCCTAACCAGGGTAGAGTAGAGGGGGAGAATAACCTCTCTGGCTCTGCTGGCCACACTCCTCTTAATGCATCCTAGGATGCCATTGGCCCTCTTGGCCACAAGGGCACATTGCTGCCTCATGGGCATCCTCCTATCCACCAGGACTCCTAGATCTTTTTCCCCAGGGCTGTTTTCCAACAGATCAGTTCCCTGTCTGTACTGATCCATGGGCTTGTTCTTTCCCAGATGCAGTACTTTACACTTACCCTTGTTAAATTTCATCAAGTTTCTTCCTGCCCATCTCTCTAGGCTGTCCAGGTCACACTGGATGGCAGCACAGCCTTCTGGTGTGCTAGCCACTCCTCCAAGCTTGATTAGAGCTTCAGACCTTGGCCACTTGGAAGAAGATGGCAGTAGGAAAGGGAGTTATTAGTAAGATACTGTGATTTTGATAAATAAATACTACTTAGACTGATTTACCCTCTCATAAATATTTCAGACTGTTTTTACAGTATAGGTTTATCTGAAATAGAGAACTGTTCACAATAAAGTTGAGAGCGAAGCAGTTTACACCTGCCCATCTGCATTGGTATAGTGTTGACGCATCCAACTTAATTTTTCTTTTTATAAATGAATATTTTCCTGTGCCTAACAGCTTAGTCAATGTGAAAAAGCTTAGTGAAAAGTTCAGGTGTCATCATTGTTGAGAACAGAATGAAAATACCTTCCTGTCTGATACTTGGCTCCTACAGAGTCTCATAACCAGCAAGGCAGGACCTCCAAAATAACAGGCTCTGTAAAATGTTACATTTAGAAAACAGCTGCTGGTAATGGATTATTTTTTTTTTTTCAAAAACAAAATTGCCAAAATAGTCCTCAACATTTTATGTTGGTAATTCTGTTCAGTTTTACTGCTTCTACTGTTGGTAAATGGATTTATTGCACACAAACATTTGGACTTCATTATAAAGTCATTTGTCTGAGCCAAAACTAAACATTACTTGGATTTGCTATTTGTTTTCCATTTTAAGAAATTTTTCACTAGGACTTTTTTTCCTTTTAACTACACTAGAAAAAAGCAAATCTTCCAAGAAATGAAATCGCTATAGTAAAGGACTAACACATAAGAATATATATATATATATAATCTCAGATATAATATGTGCATATGCTTAGCCCAGTCTGGAAGGAGATGCTTTACAAAATGATTGCTCTACTTTGTATTTTACCTGTAGTTTCATAATATATCTACTGTTAGATTTTCATAGAATCATAGAATGGCCAGGTTGGAAGGGACCTTAGAGATCATCTAGTTCTAACCCCCCTGCCATGGGCAGGGATGCCAATCACTAGACCAGGTTGCCCAGGGCTGCATCCAGCCTGGCCTTGAACACTGTCAGGGATGGGGCATCCACAACCTCTCTGGGCAACCTGTTCCAATGCCTAACTACCCTCCAGGTAAAGAACTTCCTTCCAATCTCCAGTCTAAATTTCCCCTCCTTCAGCTTGTAACCATTGCTCCTTGTCCTATTACAATCTGACTGCTTAAAAGTCTTTCCCCTTCTGAAAAGTTGAATTCATTATCTCCTGAATTTTTTTTCCCCTATTTTTTTGAAGTGCTGCATGGTAAAAGAAAAACAAGAAATGATTCACTTGCATGTTTCTCACAGGGTATTGACACTCATTTTCTGGCTTGGTGAAAAGATATTTAGGAAAAAAGTAATAACTATGAACAACCATGTGAGCTACCTAGACCAGCATTCTTGTCTTGAATCTGAGTATCAAACAGTAGCTTGTATTGCAAAATGTCACTGTATAACCACTGAGAAATACTTAAACATATTTAGATGCATTACAATGTCCTTACTGTGAAGGAAATTGGGGAAAACTGTATTGTTTTCATAGTTTAGCCTTATATCATTCATGATATTTTGCCCTCATAAAGCATGGAAGGAAAATGCATTTGCACATAGAAAGCATTCACATGTTTAGAATGCATCATTTAGTAAACAGCATGTGTAAGTAACTTTTCATCTTTCCATTTGCTAGTTGAAAGTAGAAATCTTAAAGTAGTCATATTTCTAGTAAGTTTTTTGATATTAATTTCTCTAGAAGACTGTGATATTAATGATACTGTGTATTAGAGGAAATTTTAGATGTAGCTAGTAAACTGAAAACTTCCCCATATCTCTAGAGCTGTAATCCTTTAATTTATTGGAAGAAAATAGAAGGTGTTTTAGTCACCTGATCCTAATGCTAGACCAGTTTTACTATGAAAATTCAATGAGGAATATTGTGGAGGAAACAGGAGCACTTGGTTCAGTCTTCATTTAAATGTATAGATCAGTTTAAAAATTTTCAGCACGAAGAAAAATTCAGTTTTAAATCTCTGAAATACATTTCAAATGGAGCAAAAGTGCTTTCTGTCTCCTAGTGGCTCCATACATGATCTGCACAAGTGTTTGTGAAGACAATAATAGGGCAAAGGGAAATGGATGCTAATAAATCAATTGGCACTGTCAGTTCACTGTTTAATGTTCTCTAGAATACACAAGATTTATCACTGAGGAATTGTAGAATAATGGTAGTGTATGGAAACAAAGTCCACCAGGGAGATGTACTACATCATTCGGATTTAGCGCTGCCATCTGCTTAATAGCATTGAGATGACTACAGAGGTACTTATGATCAACCATTCATAGCAGTGACAGATGCTGCAGAGAGTTAACATGCCAGAGAATGAGGTTTGTTACTAAAATTCCAATTATGTGACAAGGTTGCTGAGAAAGGGGGCTGGGTTTGTTACCACTCCATCAACATTAAAGCTTTACTCTGTGCTTTTAAGTTTGCTATCAAGAAAGAATGACTTAACACAGTTACTGTAGTACAGAAAAATGTGGAGAACCTCAGCTGCTTCAAGGCACATAGAAGTTTCAAATAACTTCTTTAGTCTTGTCTGCTAGAATTTCAAACTAGATACATCTTTTCCTAGCTTTTCTCTAGCTTCGTTGTTGTTTGGTTTTTTTTACCTACCACAGAGTAGTAGAGTTATGGAATTCTTCAGGGAAACTCCCTTTCTCCAACGTGGGCTCCTCCAACTTCTCCACAGAGTTCCCCACCCGCGATCATAGAACAGAATCATTGTGGTTGGAAAAGACCTCTGAGATCATGTCCAACAATACCATGCTCACACTAAACCATGGCCCTAAGCACCATATCTACTTGGGATTTTTAACTCTTCCAGGGATGGTGATCCACCACCTTCCTGGGTAATCTCTTCCAATGCCAACAATCTCCACAGGGATCCACAGACTCAAGCCACTAACTTGCCACTTGCCAAAGGGAAGATGGGTGCTCCAGCATCCCTTCTTCCTCGTCCTCCTTGCTGTGTGACCCCCGTGGGAGGCACCTCTCTCCCCTATCCCCATCCTACCCATCTTCAAACAAAAACAACTTCTAAAAGAAACCAAGCAAAAACCCCTCAACTGACCAGTTTTTCCCCTTTGAAGTATGCTATCTGCAGTGATGCTCATTGGCTTGGCCTTGACCACTGGTACATCTGATGTTGGAGCCAGGGGAGCTTTCTTACCAGAGCCTTGCTAGAAGTTCTCTCCCCCACAACCAGAAACCCCAGGCACAAATCAGCACACTGTGTTTATTGGTTAATGTGTTGGGAAGTGAGAAGTACATGCTGCAACTCTATTTCAAATTACTTACCTAAAAGCATAAAAAGATAACTGTCCATGTGGTAATTCCTAAGGATGTTAAAAGCCCAGTGTTACAAAACGCCATGCAGTGAGGCTTTAGTCTTTACCACTCTTTTCAACAGTGACTAATTCAAGAGAGAAAATTCTTTTAAAGTAGGGTAGACTGCACAGTGGCCCTAGGATTTGAAATGTTTGAGGAAATTTATGCTTTGTAGCTTGTGGTAGTTACTTAGAAACCTAACTGAATGTCACATTGGAAAAAAAAAACAAACCCCACAACTTAAAAAAAAAGGCCCACCTTGCAAATAAACAATGGCCACTGTTCAACAGATGTCTAAATAATACAACTAAATTTAGATATTTGAATCCTTCTTATCTCTGTCTCTGATTTTGTGCCACTCCAGAGGCACCTTAGCTTTGAGAAGAGCTGATTCCTGGTATGCAGTTCTTGCCAAGACTGAGAGATGTGATGATCCTCATTTTCCATTATAAGCTCAAATTTTCAGGTGTGTTCTGAAACTCTGCTTAGTAATCATACAAAAGATGAGGAGGATTTCCATAAAGAGCTGAGTGAATGGATTTGAAATTAGCTTATGGAAGTGTTACTATTGGTATTTGAAAGTTAATGGCTAACATTTTGTTGGGATGCTCAGTGTTTTAAATCTACATTAAGTTTGTCAGCAATCATGCATTTCCAGGCTGTATAAATATGCATTAGATGTAAAAGAGTGTCTGTTACTGTAGCTTTTCAAGATATAATTCTTTGGATTTTTATGCTAGTAGGTGTTTATATTTCATGCTCTGACTTATAAATCACATCAATCCACAGCAGTTTGATTTCTGGGGATAGCACAAATAGGTTGTGTTTTGCCATTGTTGCTTATGAACAGCTGGTATACACAAGCTTATTGGAGGTATAATTTTGCATAAATAAAGCTTCAAAAGCGTTAACATAAACAAGCTAATGTATTTTTAACTGAAAATACCTGCCACGGGTTTTCCTGTTTAATTTTTACGCTCATATTATTGGAAGAGATTATTTTTTGCCGTTTTTCAGATCTAGTTCTTCATGTTTAGGTAGTTGCTTTCCTTTTCTGTTACCTGTTATTATGAGACAACATAAACTATTCAGAAGTGCCTCAAAAGCACAGATTGCTTAAATTTGGTTTATTGATACCTGGTCTGAAACATCAGTAAACAAAAATAAGACTAAGGCCATTCAAATGCAATGATGGGAGAAATTTACCTTTAAAGGAAGAAGAAATCTTAACACTAATACATTGCATGCTGCACTCATAAAGCTGGAAAGGCTTTTACAGCACTCATCATATTAACATTAATATTACTTCACTATATACGAAATGTTAGGTTTACTTTAGTTTGTAGCAATTATACCTGGTAAAGTTCTTTCTAATTTTCATTTTCTTCATGATTCTGCTATTAAACTTAACTGTGAATATACCTCAATACTTAGAAAACAGGTAAAACTGCATTTAAAAAATAAATTTAGAGATCTGTTGGAGAAAACTTAGAGGTGTTGAGGAATCCAAAAGGGAATTATTTCATAAAAGTAGATTATTCATTTTTACGTGATTAGTTCAATTTTCCTTATGTGGTGGTAAATCATCTTAAACTGGGTGGTTGAATTACCACAATATAATTAAAGTGGATGAGTATTTGGTAGGATTTAGGGATTTTTTTCCTTGACTGATTACACAGGTGGAAACATGAGAAAAGGATAAGTCAAGTAGGATCTCTTAAGAAGTTGTTAATAGGAAGAAAAACTCATTAACAGTGAATATTTTTAAAATATTAAGTGGAGTGTTGTAGTTATTAGTGGTAGCTTGTGGAATTAGTAAGTTTAAAAATACCTTAATTATATGAGTGTTTCAATTTAATTACAGTATGTTCTTTTTAAAAAAAGGTACTTTAAGCTTGGATGAAGGAGGTAACAAAGGAGTAGAATATCCAGTTGCTAGGCCTCAGCAGGATGCTGCAGCATGCACTAGATATATGGTCTTTGGAGACAGAACTTGGATAATGAGGCTTCCAAATCTTCCAAATTAAAGTTATTATTCATTTAGAAATAACTTTTCAAATATCTTACATAATAAACTTTCTGCTGGTTTCATTAGGAGATACCAAGATAAGGAAGGGAAACTACATAGTGTCTCTATGACTAGAGAAAGGACAGCATCATAAATTCACACTTGCAGTACATAGTTTAGAATATTTATAGGAAAGATTTATTTTCCCTTGTGTGAACTTTACTGGAAACTCACACTTGGAAGCCAGTGTATTAATGGAGAGAGACATGAGAAATCAGCTTCATCAGTTCAGAACATTTTTGTCACAAAATATCTTTTTGTAGATGAAGATTGAGTCAATACAGAATGTCTGCTTAATAGCAGTAATTGAAAATTGCAGGTTTTTTTTCTCTTAGACTATCCTGTAGTTGATTTCCTTTCAAGGGAAGAAAAATCTTGCCTTGTTCTGTTGGTGAGGAAATATCTATTTAATTGGGCAACTGTAGAAAAGGGAGATGGTTAGAGAAAAAACTTTAAATTGGCCTTATTTGTTTTTCCTGGTTGTATTGTGTTTTAGAAGGAATACTGGGAGCTGTAAATTGTACTTTCAAGAACAATTTTGGCATCATTCACTTGACAGATGATGAAAAATGCAGTTTAGCAACTATCAGAATTTGAGTTTTTTCATGGTGTAATTGTCAGGTGCAATGTGCTTGGAACATAGATGTTGATAAACTTAGCAGAGCCCATTTAAGCCTAGCAAAGAAGTCTTGGCAGTTTAAGTGGATTGAATTGTCTAAGAGGAATTCCACTAAGAGAAAGAGGTCAGCCTTATTGTACGTGGAGGGGCAAGGCTTGAGCCATGCCTTTGTAAGGGGCACTAGAGAAGCACTGGAAAGGTCTCAAACATAGTCATACACTGCTTTTAAGATCTGTCAGATGCTTATGATATTCAGCCCTGAGAACAATTAGATAATCTCTTTAACCAAATACATTCCTTGATGGTACTTCCATTATTCTTGAATTATAGTCATATAAAACTGGGTCACAGTGGTATTTTTTTTTCTCTCAGATGCTTTTCAGTGTGAACTAATGAGTAAGGATATCAAATTTATAGGAAACTGATGGAAGTTGTACTGTTCCTTCAGTAAATTAGAAAGACAAGGTGGTGTGATGTGTATCTTACTGAGTAGTATTTCTAATGGCACAATGGTGACATACTGTCTGTGCTGTTTCTGGGGATGATGATCTATTAGAAGCAGTCATGTCTTATACTCTGGTCTGTGACAAGATCTCTAACAACATCTTATGTAGGACTCAAAGGATAACCAAGACTTACATGGAATAACGTTCACAGCTCTTTCCTGTATTGCAATGGATAGTCTAAAGATTTTTGTCTGATGACCTGTCATAGAATCATAGAATTGTCAGGGTTGGAAGGGACCTTAAAGATCATCCGGTTCCAACCCCCCCTGCCATGGGCAGGGACACCTCCCCACAGATCAGGTTGCTCAAAGCCCCATCTAGCCTGTCAGCTCTTCATTTTTCTCTGCTGCTTCCACTGTCCTGAGTAGTCTTGTCTGGTTAGAGGGGAAAGGGAAGAAAACACATCCTTTGCTAATGTTAATACTCATATTACAGTATCACAGTATGTCAGGGGTTGGAAGGGACCTAGAAAGATCATCTAGCGCAACCCCCCTGCCAGAGCAGGATCACCTAGACCAGGTCACACAGCAATGTGTCCAGGCAGCTCTGCAATTGGTTTTATATCTCTTTTCTCTGTTCAGTAGTTGGAATATGTTCAGTGTACACCTGGATAGTTTGACTTGGTTTAGTTTCCTCTGACAGTAGTCTAGTTCAGTTCCCCCACACTGCTTTGGAAATGAGAGGTCTGGGTTGGGCCTGGTTCTGATTCACAGGCCAAACCAAAATGCTGATGTTTAAGTAGTCTGAATTTTTTAGGTTTTCTGCTGGTGCTTTCTTGTTTGATGTAGCTTTCTTTTATTTAACATTTCTCATTTTTAGGAATGGGTTGTTGCTGTATTCTGTAGTTTCAAGGTAAAGCTATAGCTACCTGCTGCTGTTTTTTTCTGAGAAGAAGCCTTAGCTGTATTGTGTGCTTCAGTCACCTCTGCTGCTTGTCATTTATTTTTCCTGGTTTGAGGGATGGGAAATGAGAATGGAGGTGGGAAAAAAATGAGTTCACAGACAGCAATCACTAGCCATTTCAGATAGTAAAACTGTTAGCTTTAGGGAACTGTATAGAATTCTGCTAGAAATATGTAGAAGAGAGTTCTGTGTCTGGTAGGTAGCACCAGAATGCAGATGCCTCTGGAGGATATTTCACTATTCAGAAGTGAAATTTATTACAATTTTGGCTATAAAAAGTAATTTCCAAATAGTGATAGCTAAGGGAAACCTTGAGGGGGCACTCTGGTTATCTTTTAGGATTACAAGTAGTAGATTTGCTATTTACGTTATCCATAGGAGAGTACAATAGGATATAATTTAAGTAAGATTGCATTCTTTTTCTGTATTTTATAGAGATTTCATATACAGGTCTCAGTTACTTTCTGAGATCATTATCTGTTTTACAGACAAACTGAGATGCAGGGGTGGGGATTATGTATGTAGCAAAGAAATTTCTGCTGAGGAGTGGCAGAACTGGGTATTAAAATAAAAATCTATCTGCACAATAGATGATGATGTGTGACTCTTCTCTTGATATCCTGGGTTTATGCTATCCTCCTGTAGTTGTCTTACAGACTATGGTGTACTAGTGATCCAGAGAAGCAGTCAAGTCAGTGTTCAAAACAATTACGACGTTCTGAGAAGCTTCACTACCATGATTGTTGTCTTGACAATAACATTGGGGACGCTCTTCTTCATGTTTCCTGTTGGCAGATGTTTGATAGCAGAAGCAGCTGAGCATGAAGATCTGATAGGGATGGTAGAAGGAGGCTTGGCCTTGTGGAAGGGCTCAGTTCAGATGTGATCATACCAATCAGGATCTACCATACAAGACCTTTTGTTCTTTGTATTTTGCTGCTGTTCTGTGCAGCCTCTGTGTATAAGGACAAAGGTGATGCTTGTGATGCTACTCTTAGCAAAAAAGGAAACCTTAGTGTTTGGAAGGTTTTCTTTGTCACTTTCTGAAACTGCTCTGGCCTTTGTCTAAAAGGATCAGTCCCAAAGTGACTTCTGATACCAGTGCGCAAAAGAGAAAGTGGATTTCCCACGCAAACACACACACATTACCCCTAGTAAATATTAAAAGAAGGTGAACTGGTTGGAAAGTCTGTTTTTGTCACTGAAAACAGTTTCATTTCACTCAGTGCTTAAACCCAGCTTGGTAACCAGGCTCGTCAGTGCTTACATCTGGGCTTTTCCAGTAAACCAGCTTTGAATCAGAGACCTTTTACTCTCTCCTTAGCAGTCAGGCTCTCTGCCATACTGCTTTGGTTTCAAACACAGAAATGTCATAATGTTGATTCTAAAAGATGCTCCTATCAAATCTAAAGAGCTATCATATTCATTAATCACAATGTATTTTGACTCCCTTTATGCATATTTTGGAAATACTGCAAAACTCTTTCACTGTGGTCAACATGCCTGTTCTAGGATTGTCCCAAAAATAGCCTAATGACCTGTGCTGATATCTGCATCAACGTTAGGTTGAAACGCTATCATTCTGTTGATACCTGTTCCAAGAGAGTAGTTCAATATCTCTAGACAGAATAAGCAAATAGTTAATATAGTATAAAAGGTAAGAGTTCCTTAACCATCATGTCAGAGCAGTTACTGCTCTTTGGCTTTTTTTTTCCTAAGGATTTGTTCTTCTATTAAGGATCATCAAGATATTTTCAGAAACAATCAGCTTAGCAGAAAAGCCTGAGAAATTCAGGTCATATTCCAAAAGACCTTTGAAGGCTTATGTTGAATACCTCGAAATTAAAGTATTTTAAGACACTTCATAATACAGTGGTTCTGGAAAAATGGCAGGAATCTTCTCAGTCTTCTATTTTACTAGATGAAAAAGCTCCTCTAAGGCTTTACCTTCATCATTTGATGCAGTGCTAAAATCTGAGGTGGCTCTTCCCTATCTCAGGCTGTTTCTTGAACAGAGAAAACAGACACTTCCCTCTGGCCTTATTTAAACTACTTAAGGCTCCCTTCACACACCCTGGCAGCATTGTAGGATTGATGTCCAGCCCTCAGCAATTAGAGGTGACATTAAAGGTTTATTGTTGTTTGCTAATCCTTCCGTGCCATTAGGTTGTTCCAAGTTTTTATGGGTGGAAAATAAGAGCACTTTTTTCTTTTCTGTCTCTGTCTTCTGCCTTGTCAGCCCAAAGACTTTGTATTGGAATGGGAATAGAAAAGTTAAATATGAGGAAATACAAGCAAGGGCCCCATAGTATGAAAAATCTGCATCATAGCTGGTACTCCACTGTTGGTTGTACTTGTACTGTTTTCTTGATGGATAGGAAGATGCTTGAAAACTCAAGTTATTATATTGTGTAAAGCAATTATCAGTCTACTAAGTGGACACCTGGAGGCATAAGGAAAAATTAAGAAAGGAAAATTGAAGAAAATGACCTTAAGACATTTCCTATCTGAAAACATAGGAATGCAAAGCAAACTCCAGGTTTAGTCTTGCTAGGTTAAAAGCAAGACATGTTTGGAAAGGAGGTAGACACATATGAGGTAAAGAAAAGGAATGTTTTGTGCTTTTGTTCTCCTTTCTATGAGACAAAATGAAAGGAAGAGAGAAAAAGGACTTCCTTTGCAGAATAAATCCGTTAAAGGGACGTGCAGAATTTAAATGGTCTTCAGTTAGAATGCTAAGATGCCAGAGAACCTATATAAAGTATAAACTTCAAGATTGTTTTAAAACAAAAATGGACAGTATACCTTCTATCTAGAGGAAGACTTATTTAATACAGCTGCTTAATTGGTCACAACAGAGTTGACCTCAACTATCTCAGTTAATGAGTTTGAATGTACAGGTATTGCAGGTTCCTTTCTAGCAGGTGATTACTTCAGTAAAAAAAATTCAGTTCTGTAAGCTGTAACTCCATATACAGTTCTGTAATTCCTCTTAAAAACCCTCACTTTAGTCTTTGATCTGAACTCCATGGGCTATTCAGACTGTTACAAGTGAAACAAAATTCTTTAAAACTGTTTATTTTGTACCCAGAATTCCTGAAGTTTTGCATTTGCTTAATATACAGTTGAATTGAGAGAGTGTTGGCATTGTTCACAGAGCACAAATGAAAGCAGAGTAGAGAGTATTGAATTGCACTAGGCAACTTTTCTTCCTGTTATAACTTGTACTTTCTGGATAGAATTTGAAGGGTTTTTTCTTTTAATGAATATGAGTCATGATATACTTTCACTGTGAGGAAAAGATTTTTCTCCTTTCTGATATTTATTTGTTTTGCAGTTTACATGCTGGAAAATGAGTCATTTTTTTGTTTAATAGATCTTTTAGATCTATGAAATGAAACCCTGCAAAAGTCATTGTGACAGGATTGACAGATATGGGGATAGGGCTCAGCTGCTACAAGTTTCTAAACTTGATGACAGATTTAGAATAAATAATCAAGCTGTGTGGAAGGGTAGTGCATGTCAGTTTTAAGGTATTTTCAAATGAAGACTGTATCACTGGCTACTGCAGAGCAAAATTATATTATCTATTATGCTTCAAACTTTGCCCTTGTTATGCTGGAGTCCTCATGGCATGAACTGAAAAACCATACATGACATTTAGGTTGTATACAGATACTTCTTTTTTTGGTCTTCATAGCGCATTCTGGTTGAGTTTTTGTTTAGGAAGCCTTATACTAGCAATAAAAAACACTCATCTAGACTTTTTAGATAGGCATTTGCATGCAACAGAGCTGTTTTATTTATGGCATGGATTATTTTGTGGGATTTAAAACTTTGAGGTTTTTGTTTTGTTTTTTTAACTGGAAAGTAAAACCCAACCCAAACACAGCAAGTGGTCTTTGTATTGTGTCAGTTTAGAAGTGATTATAATGCTGTTTGTTCTATATAAATGCTTTACTTGCTAATTCATGTTAAGGCTATAAATTGCTTTATCTCACTGGTTCTTATTTTGTTAGAAATAAATCTCATGTGAGAAACATTTTGTCAATATTAGTAATTACTTGCTAGTGATCATATACTAGTGATTTCCTTCTCAGAATGTAATGATTTGATATCATCAATTTGGAGAGTATTTTCCACAGCCCTGGGTCTGGCTGTGGTTAGAAAGAAGAGGAAAGAAACAATTCAAATACTTGCTTTTGATGTCCTACAAACATATCTAATAGACTTCTGTTCTGTCAACAATGTAAAAGAGTATACATACCTATACTTACATAAAATCCAAAGCTATATATAGAAAAGTAGTATATTATAAGGTTTGTTCTTCAGTTTTCATTCAGTGGTCTTAATAAAAATAGAAATGCCCTTATGAAATGGAAGAATGTTTTAGGCCATAGATATGATATTCATGCATACTTTTGACTGCTAATAACTGCAGATTTCTGCTTTTAACTTAGTTCCCATTGCTAGTTTCTTATCTGCCTATTAAAATGGTAACATTTACATATGTGTACATTTGTATTGTTTTGAAGACACTGGAATTTGTACATGTATAGCAACAACATAACGTTCTGATCAGCAAGTTGCTTGTCCTTTATTGCATTTTCATCAGTGAATTGAAATTTAAAGGCAAAACCCATCAGTAGGTTATCAAAAGAAGTTTGTATGACAAATGAATTGGTTCTGTTACCTACATCTACTCTTCTTCCATTGGCATGTATAAGATCTTCAATTTTTCTCAACTCTAAGTATAATATTAAATGTAAAATTCCCACATCCACACTTAGAGTGTGGACCAGGGACTCAGTAGTAGGGAAAAACCCAACAACCTTAAATGAAAATAAACATGCTTCTTTTCTAAGTATAAACAAACAGGGCTTAAGTTGTCATTGTGTGGATACTTAGCTTTCTTAGCTCAGGGCATATCTATATCTTTCAAGCTTTCTTCTTTTCAAAGGTAGAATGTGTAATGATAAACATTGCTTCTTAAAATGTAACTGCTTTATTTCTTGTTCTTCCTACTTCCTTTTTTCCTGTGCAGTGGAGCAGATTATTATGACTATGGCCACGGACTGAGTGAAGAAACCTATGACTCTTATGGTGAGTAGATTTAAGAGCTGAATAACTACAGGAGTAGACTCCTGAAAAAAAATACAATCAAAGGAGAATTTCAATAAGGCAAACTTGAGTTCTGCAGTGAATAACAGCTGTTCAGGGATACCTGCACTGTCACAGAGCTCCTCATGTGCTTATCAAGAAAAATAATACAGGAGATTTCTGTCGTCTGTTAGCTAATATAGTCATGTGAAACTAAAACCCAAGAAATGATTAAAATCTAAATCATGCTGCAAGTGCCTTCTTCATGTCTCATTTAATGAGATTTAAGGAAAATGGAGGTGAAGGATGGTTTTTCAGGAGCTGAAAGCAAATGTTTCTAGTGTGGCAAAACAGATGAAACTTGTACAAGGTAAGAATATGCTGAAGTCCTCAGCTGAATCAGGGCCTAATTGAGTGCATTTTAGACTTGTTTGATCCTTATTAGTTCATTTTCATGCATCAGTCTTGTGAAATCAAGCAGGGAGTCATTATGTAAAGGTTATGAAAGTACTTTAGGTAGCTAATAGACATGAGGGCAGTGGGTTACTCATACAGAGACAAAACAATGCATAATGAAGCAAAAAATGTATGGCAATGGTAAAGATCACATTTTAAGTTAGAAGTATGGTAGTGACAGGTTTAATTAAAAAATCTGAAGATTAGAAGCACAAAGCATGTTAAAAGGCACCTTTGCTTAAGGGATAAATGTTAAATCTCTGCCTAGAGATCAGAGAATTATCATCTAGATCACTCACATCTCAAACATTTGAGGATTGGTAGTAACTACTGTAAAAGAGTTGTTATTCTGTGTAATGGATCCTTTAGTGAGTTTAAAGTTCTACTTCAAGTTTTCAGTAGTATATTTCTTGAACTCTGGAAGTGTGTCCTGCTGAAAACTAGAATTGCCTCAACAAAGTTGATGTGATAAATGCACCTAATACAGAAGTTTGTTCAATGTTGTCTGCTTGAACTAATTATTTCGCTTAAGGGTGTCAAGGGTTAGGACTGATCTGGCCACTAAACGAGTGACAAACACTCTCTATTAACACCTCTCACTTCCCAAGGGGAAGAGAAAAGGAATAAGGGAGAGAGACTTACAGATTGGAAAATATAACTAAAACTACTGCAATGAAAATAATAACAATAAAATGAAATAGATACAAAACCAACTTCAAATCCATCGCCCTGATGGCAATTACATCACTGTCACCACTTGATCACATGGCAGAAGTCCCAGACTGGACTCCTCAGCAGAAGGGAACCAGACTCAGGAGTTGGATTCTGGAACTGGATTCAGGAATTCATGGATCAAAGGAGTAACAGAGTCCTTCTTGGATGTCAGCCATTGAAGAAGAGAGTTGGACTCTTGTGATCCCTCAGCTTCATATTGAATAGGACATATGTGGAATGGAATACCTAGTTGGTTGCTTTAGGGTCACCTGTCCTGTCCACTGCTTCTTACAGGTGCAGCCTCTTACTCTGCACTCCCAATGTGGGACACAAGATTCAGCAGTGACTTTGGTCTGCAATACCAATCCTTGGTTCTAACTCTAAACATTGAGCATTATCAGTACTAGAAGCAGACACTGTCTGTGAAAACATGTTGTTGACTTCAGAAAGTGCAGTAACTTAGAAGAGACTTAGCTGAAAAGTGAAATTACTGAACAGAAATAGTTCTGTTCTAGCTCTAGGTTGGTTCATCAAAAGAGGAGGTCACTTTAAAATTCCTCTGTACCCCAGCACTTTCAACTGATGTTGATAGACGTGTAGCTTTTTGTTTGTAGTGATACTTGAGGCTTTTCACTATCGTGTTGTGTATTTGTATTAAGCCTGAATTGGTCTTGATGCAATCAAACATTTAGGAGCATAGCTTATTTGCTTGTACATAATTCATATCCTCCATTCTTATTCTAGCATAATGCTACAATAGCTGAAATTTCTGTGTGTTTGCAACAAGTAGGTCCAGATGATTGCCAGAATCCTAAATATTTTTGCCATTAGTCTGTCACACTTCCTGCTGTTATGTGCTGAAAAAGCATTGTGGGGTAGCTCAGAGAGATGTGTGGTACCCAGGTTTTTTTTGTTCAAGTGTTAGACTACACTTTGGTTTCACAAACAAAATCTAATTCACAATTGATTAATGAAAAAATAAGTACAGCATCTGAGAACACTGGAAGGGGTCTAATTGTATTTTTCCCTTCTTGTAGGGCAAGAAGAATGGACCAACTCACGACACAAGGCACCTTCTGCAAGGACAGCAAAAGGAGTCTACAGAGACCAGCCATATGCCAGATACTGATTGTACTGTCTGATGTTGTGAAATATCCAATCTCCACCAGTCCTGTATACTGTTCAAAGTAATTTTTTTCTATGAACAATCCCTTTTTATTAAATCAAAGTGCATAAAAAATCTGAATGGATGGACTGAACTTAAAACACTTTGTTGAAAGAACAACCTGGACAGAAGGATGTGTAAACCAAGGAACTTTGTTATTTCCAAACTGTATTTGAAAAAATAGGTGATCAAAAAAAATAACCTTTGATTAACTAGTGTTAAACAAAAAATAGGTTTACTAAATATGTTAGTCCATTCTTTTAACATAAGCGTAACCTTTTATTTTAAAGGTTTTCAACAATTTAGTTTTTAGTTTTTATTTTCAGCCATTTGCTAGATTTTTCTCTTTGCAAACGTGCGTAAAAAGGGAAGCAAATTACAAATGCAAATAATGTGGTATTTTGTAACTCAAGTCTTGAAATGTTCTGTAGTGTTAAGCAAAGTTTTACCCTTGCTTGATACTAAATAAACTTTTGAAAGAAAATCAGTGTGTGTGAGATTAATTTTATGCTTTATCTTATAATAAAACTTCATAAATAGTAGTAAACAGGGAGAAATGTTTAACAGTGATCAGCATAAAAGGCTCCTATTAAACATTGCGCGATTTCGTTAAAAAACTGGGATAAAACCTAAATGTATATTTATATATATTATATATATATATATATACACACACTCACAGCTGACGAAAATGCTGTTTAAAGTATCCAACTGGTATGGATCTGCTGGAGTACCACATTAAATCAAAATCTTTTTGTAAAACAAACAAAAAAATGGTTTAAAATAGCTAATGACTTTTCTGAAAAAAGATGTGACTAGTTTTCATCTTGTTGAGCATTTTTTCACTAGTGCAACTTTGGGATTTTTATGAGAATTTTGGTACCTTAATGACCACCTCGCTCCGTGCTGGAAGCAATAAACACAAAGCTTTTAAAGACTTTCTGACTTGACTAATTGAGGTCGCTTTCGCCAGAGGCAGAGGATGTGTAACCCTTAAAACGGTCTTCATTTGCCAAGGTAAATAAATCAAATAAGATTTTAATCTCGCTCAATTTATCTTAATAGATCCAATAAAACCAGGGAAGGCCTACACCGTAGAAAGTTTCATTTTAGAATGTAGGAAAGGCTTTGAGGACACCTAAATTCTTATTTTAAAACGGTTAATTTGTATTAGTCATCTAAAAAAAGCCTTAGCTTTAGCTAGTTAAATGTGGACCAACTATTCCCTATTAAACAAGTGTAAAACCTCATAACCAAGAGTTTGTAATATATTCTTTTCCCTTAAATTCTAGTAACTTAAACATTACAAATGTTATCTAAAGTTTTTTTGTTAATCATTAAGTTTCTATTAATTATCGTTTGTTCTACATTGTTTTCTTTAGTTATTTGAAAGTCTTTCAAATTTAGTAAAAATATCTTCTTTTTTTCTTCTCTTGTCAGGAAATCCACCTCCTTGGACAGCCAAGAGAACAAAAACCTTAATCTTATGATGCTTTGGTAGGTGTATTTACTCATCTGTGAAATTCAGATAAATAATGGAGCTTTTGATCAGATACTTAATTCTTTTTATACAAGGCTTGAATTTACATAGTGATTACAGATACTGAGCTGGAGACCAGCAAAAAAAACATCTGCTATGTTCAGTTCTGGTGGGAAAGTCATAGTTTTAAACTATCACTAAACAGGTCATGAAACTGGGTCCCAGTGTATGGACACTGTCCTCTGGCTGGTAGTTCATTGAAAGGTATACATAGCTCTGACAATATTCCAACCAATTAAGTATTTTATTTGATGGAGGAAGATGAAAGAAAATGAGTGTAATTTTTATGCTAGTAGTGTTCAAGTGGGAATTTAAAACTCTAATCTGGTCAGCAAACATGTCTAAAATGGTTTTCCAAAGCTGAAGAAAGCATTTTGTAGAATGATTTTTTTTTTTTAAGTCCAGCATTTCTGCACAAGGAGCAGGCTGATTTTTGGCACAAATGAAGGAGAACAAATCCATTGAGATCCATCAGCTGAGGAATAGCTAGCTTTGCTGTTTCTGGTGAATTCAATAATCATAAAGAAATAATTTAACTTTATGATTGGACTGTGTACATTTTAAATAGAACAGGTTTTTTCTTTATTTTCTACTTGGAATAGTAATTCTTCCTGCTAACCTCATGATCTCAGTGCCTTTGGTTGACATGACTTAGATAAATAGAGCTCTATACTTTGAACTATTGCATAGATTGTGCTCCCTCTGTATACCACAGTAAATTTAAGAGACTGCTATTACAGGCTAAAGGAGTGTTTTATGCATTAAAAATGGCTTTAGAACAATTTTGAGAGTATTTTAAAGATTTAAAGCAAAGGGCCCTTTAAAGGTTAGGAGAGCCTGGAGAAGATATCTGCTCTCTGGGGCTCAAAGGGCAAAGATTCAATACCAGCTGTTAGAACTGCTTTGGCAAAACTGAGTGTATAAATATCTTCTGAAAATATTTATACTGGAATTGTCCAAATCTTTGTTGACATCTTAAATCACAAAATTTGAAGACTTACAGAAGTCCTAAGTTTTCCTTTGCAAATACGAAGTTTTTATATTAACTGTAGATGATGAAACTTCATGAGTTGAAACTAAAATATTAGCAAGGATGGCTGCGAGACAAAGAAGTGTAACAGAAGTGAATTCAACCTTCTTAGAATTTATCCTTTTTAAGTGGTATGAATTTTAAATCCATGAAGTCTTCCTTTTTTTCTGTGCTCCACATTGATACATCTTATCACAGTGTGTCAGGGGTTGGAAGGGCCCTAGAAAGCTCATCTAGTGCAACCCCCCTGCCAGAGCAGGATCACCTAGACCAGCTCACACAGCAATGTGTCCAGGCAGCTTTTGAATGTCTCCAGACAAGGAGACTCCACAACCCTCCTCTCCTGGGCAGCCTGGGCCAGTGCTCTGGCACCCTTACTGTAAAGAAGTTTCTCCTCGTGTTAATACTAAACCTCCTGTGGTCCAACTTGCTCCCATTCCCTCTTGTCCTAACATTGGATGACACTGAGCAGAGCCTGGCTCTCTCCTCCTGACACTGGCCCTTATTTCCCTTAAGGCGAGTTCCCCTATTTCCCTTAAGATTGTGTTTTTATGCCTCTTATTAAAAAGTGTATCAATTCTTATGTCCTGTATATTTGTGTACAATAAACTGTATCAGTTCAAACAGCTGGTATTAGATATTCTTAGAAACTAGGTATTTGCAGTCCAAAGCTTCTCTTGACAGTCCCTGAAATAAACATTGTGTTCTACTATTGCATTTCTCTTTTGGTTATTTTTTTGTCTTTGGAGTCATCTCTGAAATTAAATCCATTAGATATTTAACAGAGGAAAAAATAATCTAAATAGGTCTCTAATTTAAAAAGAAAAAAATCAATGTAGAAGGCAGGCTTTCTGTT
The DNA here is from genome assembly GCA_013396975.1 of Bucco capensis. Classification (NCBI taxonomy): domain Eukaryota; kingdom Metazoa; phylum Chordata; class Aves; order Piciformes; family Bucconidae; genus Bucco; species Bucco capensis. The sequence goes on from VWZO01010925.1 coordinate 1,346,569, forward strand.
CTTGTGACAAACGAACCTAGAAGTGTTTATCCATTCTAATAGGATTTTGTGTTCTGATGCTGGTCAATTGCTGTATATTACAGCATGTCAACAAGTCAAGTTAATGTTAATGTTTATAATTAATCATCTTAATTATAATCAGACAAGTGATATTAATTATTATAATTAATCATATTATGAATTTGCCTATATTGAACCTTTTTATCACGTTTGTTCTGAATTTCAATGATGGCAGTTTCTGCAGTGGTTTCCATACACTATATGCATGATTACCTGATCCCACTGCTTATAATCTGACAGTCTTCAGAAAATTCATAGTTGATAGTTTCAGGATGTATAGAAATAAATTATATTTTGCTCTTTTTCAGGAACTTCTGCCATGTTAATTATGGACTGCTTAGAGCATTGTACTTAATCAGTGTGCCTAGACAATGAGACAGGCTACAGAGTATGAAAATCCTGTTCAGTATTTCTTGTATTAAAGCCTTAAAGTGTGTAACAGTATACACTTTTTAAAATAATTGTATATTTAAACTCTTAATTGTTTAGTGATGCAACAGTGTTTAATTTGGAGCTTAATAAAGAATTTTCATCCAAATTCCTATTACAAAGCAATAATGCAATCTCCTGTTCCTTTAGTGACTCTTAGCCTTATGCAGCAAGTGGAAGAGAATGTGTGAAGTCTCATGACTAGAATTTTAAATGCTTTTGGGGATAGCTTGTCTAATGTAAGAACAACATTGTTAAGTTCAAATGAAGATTGGTGGTTTATGCTGAAGCTTTTCTTAATAGCTAACTGTGAACAGGTCTACTCAAAACTTAGGACTTTCGGGTAGAAATGATACTCCAACTTCCATTTCCTTCAGAAACTTGTGTAACATGAAGGTGGTTTAATCCCTGTCAATTATAATATGTGGCTTATTCTCTTTCACTTGGTGTTTGATGCATAGAAATATTTTCTCTACTATACAGTCACAGGTTTTCTAGTGGTACAGTCTTGGATGAGGCTTTTACACCTTGATAAATCTTGTATGTAACAGTCATATTTCCTCAGTGCTTTCTGGTTTATATTAATTGTGATTGTAACAGAAATAAAACTCTGATAATTAAATTTCTTGTGTTCTTTTTCCTAAATACTGCTGGTGTGAAGTATGAGTGTCCCATTCCTCAGCTCTTTCCATCAGGTGCATTTTCCTTCATTGAATCTCAGATTCATCCCAAGAAAAGCATAATTTGGCTCTCTTGCTTATTTTATTTGGAAAATAAGAAGTATCACTTCATAACCTCACACCAAGTGCTTCCTCTTTGACATTCATAGCTTCTAATACCATATACTGACTAGTGAAGCATGGCTTTGAAATTCATGGGGACGTGGAGAAAATTAAGGTTTCCTATTAACCCTGGATCAAAGTGTCTTGAGTAAGGTTTCATTTTCATAGAAAAAAAAAAACCACCACCTTTGACAATGTAAAAATAAAAGTCTCTATTTTTAACTTGCAGATATTTACGGTTATTTTGTCAGTTAATCTCACAATCTGGAAAGATTTTCCCTGCCCTCTCTGAGTACTATAGCTGCATTTTTGCCAGTGTTTTACACAGCAAGCAATAGTAATTATTTAAGTAAGTAACAGCAAAATCAAAAACCCTTTGAATAAGCACAAGAGGTGTGTAATAATCATTCCCTTCAGACTGACAGGCAGGAACCTCTGGTGTGGAACAGCACCCATCCTTTTAAATGCTAGCCAAGTATAAATACTGTGTATGGATACTGTGGGGGAATGTAGATAAGCAGAATGCAATTTCACTTGCTGTAATTTGGGCTGGACACCAGGATTACCCATTTGAGGAGTGCAGTGAACTATTTAAGGAGTGAAGTATCAAGCCTTCCCCTCTGGAGTCATGAACAACAGAGCTTCTTAATGTCAATAGTAAAATGTTTTGCTAGTATGATTTAGCTTTGATAGTCACATAATAAATTATCTAGCAAATCCAGTAATTTTTCTGAGATCTTGTACTGAGTGGCCTAACACAGGAAGTGTTAGGATCCAGTCCAGTTGGATTGACTGCAGACTCTCCACCTGGTTTGTCTTGCAAGTACTTTGCTTCATTTCACTGGGAAACTTAACAACTGATGGCTACTGTGTTTTGAAGCCTGGACTCCATTTCTGGTGGTTTTTATTATCATTAGGTAGAGATTTATCTATTTCTTGTGATTGTTTTGAGTGGCATCTGGGCCTCATTGGAATAGTTTTGTCATCCACTTCAAGAGACCATGTATATATGTGCATCCTGCCAGGGCTGTCACTGATGACTAACATACACTGTGGGACAGTCCTGATGTTCTGGTCTGTGATAACAGCTCTACACAACATTGCCTTGTTCAGGTTTTGAGCAAGAACAAGAGCCTGCTGCTTCAAGTGAGTTGTCCAGTCTGTATCACAGTCTTTCCAAAAGTGTTTATTGTGATGAAAGGATGTCACCACATTTAGATATGACCTTGAGGTCATACATCATTCTAGGTGAAAGTGCAGAGCATACTTTTCAAGTTGGAACTTCATTCTTCTAGGTAAAGGACCTGAACATTTAAAGATCAAAATGTAATCTTAAAAATACATAGATAATAATTGGTAATAAATAGGATCAAATCAGGCAGTAGATGCAGGGAAACATTCAAGGTCAGGTTTGACAGGGCTCAGAGCAACCTGATCTAATTATAGGTGTCCCTATAACTGCTCATTGCAGGGGGGTTGGACTAAATGACCCCTGAATGTTTCTTCCAACTCCAACCATTCTATGATTCTAATCAAGCCTTGAGTGGTTCTGCTTTCATTTCTACACACAGAGCTTTGCAGTCTTTTCTGCTATTTTAGTTAGATTTTTGTAGCAGGTTCACAATCTTGTGCTAAAAGGATTAACTTGTAGAATTTCCAGGTTACCAATGTCCAGGAACCTCAGCACTGCTGCAGCTGAGTAAAAGTACACTAAGAATCAGAATATCTTGGAGTTCTAAGTTTATGAAAAAGATTAATTGGATGAAGAGGCTGAGAATTACTTCCACAAGCTCAGCGATTTTGTCCAAGACAGCTGCATTTGTTTAATGGGGAGAAAAACCCCTTTGGTAATGGAAATTATTGAAGGTATTTAGTGTTAAAGCACATATTGCTAAGATGATAAATGTTTGTGTGGCCTCAGATACTTCAATGAGTTTGCAGTGCATTGACCCCTGTCCTTAGGCATGTTTTCTCTACAATTGCAAGTCAAGAGAACATCTCTGGCAAGCTTGGAGTTTTAAAAGTGCATGGAAGCTGTAACTGAGGGCAGAAATAAAGCTGCTTTGCTGTGTAGGTCTTTTTTAGGTTCCTGATTGGGAAAGTATTAAAGTATGAAATATCATTCCTAAAAATAGCAAATTGGGAAAAAAGCTTAATGGAAACTTTCACTTTTCCATCGAAGATATATTTGAAAATTTGATATTAAAATAATTCAGATTTAATAAAGGTTTATGAAAAAAGATTTTTCCAGAATCTTTATATACAGTAATCAAAGTAACTTATGCTCATTCAAGATAGGAAGCTACTGAGCTAGAATTCCTGACTAAACTAGGTTCTGCTCTTACTATCCTGTGAGAAATCAAATGTAAATTAGTCAGTGCTTGGAGCTGAGTTTCTGCTTTTGCAAACTTAAAACACTTAGCCAGTTCTTTATGTTTAGAACCATCTGGTATAAAAGAGATTAAATGATCTTGTCTTTATATTCCTGATGAAATCTTGAATCAGGAAGAAGTTTTCAACTGAAGTGAAATGCCAGCCTTTGTAAAGATAAAGGGAAGTTGTAGTTTGGTTTTGTGTTTGTTTCACTCACCTCCAGAGACTGATTTCCACACCACCCCTCCCCAAGCAAAACATAGTGAACTGCTCCAAATACTTACTCCAGCAGCAACCTATGAATTCAATAGTTATTTGTCTTCTATGACAAAAGAGTAAGTGGTATTTAATTGTTGATCTCTTTGTGAAAGATTCTGATGCCCTAAGTGTCTCATGAAGATGAAACACTTCTTATTCATTTGATAAATTGCCTTGTTTGTTCATTCTTCTGAGTTAGAGTTTCTAAATGTGGAGGTAACTGTGTGTTTCTTTCTCAGAGAATTCATTACTCTTATTAAGGGTGTATTAAAAGAGAAGGAAAATACATTTGTCTCTGAGTTCATTCTTATGGTAATGCAATTACCAGTTCAGAAATCCATGGATGAAGATGCTCTTGCTTCAGATAGTAAAACTCCTACAGAATTACACTGCTAAACATACACTCACAGACTGTGGGCTTTGCCTAAATCATTTTGCAAGGTTTATATCACAATATAAATACTGATTTAAAATTTCAGTAGCCCTTTCAGAATAGTTAATGACAGGCTTGAAAATAAATGAGAAGACTAAGTATAAACCATGGTGAATGCTGCCAACATGCATATTGGAATTCATTTGACTAATGATGATCAGAATTATCCACACGTGAAAATTAACCTTATTCTGGTTAGTATGTTTCACTTTTTTACAGCACTTGAAGCTCTAACTTGAAATGGTTTAAATAGAAAATTCTCTTAGAAAGTTAATACATTCCAGTGATGATTTTCTCATACAGCATATTAATAAGAAAAGTCTATGTGTTTTTTTTCATTACACACTTGAAGACTCTAGTGTTGTTACATCTCAAAGTCTAAGGATGAGACAATTAAGAAAGTGTAAATCAAGAAAGTAGAGATGATTTTCAGGCAGTTACTCCTCTTCAAAGAACTATGGCAGAAGCACATGAGGGATTATGGTGAAGTTTTTTTGTATGTTTTACAGTGGTGATCATGAGTTACTTTTACTTTTTTATTACCTTCATTAAGTTTGGAGGAAATGAAAATAGAAACAATAATATAAACATATTACACAACAAGAAACTGGGTGAGGGTGGAGAAGAAACGTTGTTAAAAAGCAATAAATAAACACAAATACTAAAAATATCAGTAAAATAAATACTAAAAGCCATTTTCGATTTCAAATTCTGGCTTGGAAGAGGAAAGACTCCATATTCCAGAGCATATCTTCCCTGAGCTAGCTTGAGAAGCCAAAGTGTCTTTTATTTTTGGCATTCCAAAAATGTTTCTCTGGAATTCACTCTTGATATAGACATGGTTGATGTTAGGAAGTTGAAGTGATTTTAGGGCAGAGGAATAAGAGAAATCTAAGTCACAAGGCATGATCTATGATAACTACCTTCCTCCCCCCCTTATATCTAACTAGTCTGGTATTGGAATCCCTCACATAGTAGGAATAGCTTCATTAACTTTTGGTGATATCCTTCAAAGTTAGAAGCAGATAATTTTTGTAAGTGCCTCAATCAAAACCCCTTTCAAAGGTTGCTCTGTGTGCTTGTCAGTAATATTTATACCCACGTGTACATCATTTGACTTATTTGCTAAGGACTCTTCAGAAGAGTAATTCAGAGGACAGAAGATCATATCTTACTGTGAGAGACTTGAAAAGCTTGATTATGGTTTGTAATTGCTTGCACAGGGAGAAAATAACAAGTACTAAATGACTTTAATCTTATAGGGGGGAAAAAAAGTAAAAACTAATGCTGAGTGTAAAAGCCCTGCAGTTTTAAATGAGAAATTAGGCTCAAATGAGAGTGATTAACCACAGCAGCAAGCTATGTACAGAATGAGGTTCTGTTGGTTTTCCTGCATAGTTGTCTAGATTGAATGATCTAATAGCCATGTCTGAGCCTGAAAGTCATGGGTCCATAATTGTCATGTAAGCATTCTAACCATCACAAGAAAACATTTTTGTTTCCCTGATTTGCTGGTTAATAGAGTAATATGTGAGGATTAAGATGATCAAAATACCTTTTAACAGAGTGACTTCTCCAATTCTGTATATCTATATATATTATGCATGTCTTACTGCCTTTACAAACAAAGTGGTAGTTAATATTTACTAATACAGGGACACAACTCTTGTTCCTTAAGCAGGCAACCTTTAGAACTCTTTTATACTGCTGTGGTTAATTTGCACATTATGCTTTTTGAAAAACAGCATCTACTTACTGAGTTACAGACATCTCTAAATTTTGTTAAGGAAGTAGGCTGGATTTTTCAATTCTAATTTATATATGTACAACTCAGATGACAAAACTCATGACTGGTTGCCCAGGATACCCTTACAGTCAACCAAGAGAAATAAGCTCAAAGAATAACTCATCTTTTTTGAGGCAGAAATGCATGGAAATCAGGTGACTCACCTCCTGAAAGCACCTGGCTCTTCCCCTTTGACTGATGTGGGTGATTAAACTTGTTTGGGATGTTTAAACCTTAGATACCTGAAGTGAATCATGATGATTCCCACTCCTATTTCTGTTCCAAATCCAGCTTTATTGATACCTTGAAAACAGGAGCAATTCATAGGATTTGGAAATAGATAGATACTTGGAGAAAACCACTGAAGACAGCTCTCATAACAAGGTGTGTAGAAGATGGGATTTGCTACACAGTAGAGATGGACTACTCCAAATAAGTAGGAGTAGGTGAGAGGATGTAACTGTGCTATCTGCTGTCTGTCCTCTCCATCCTTCCTTCAGCAAAAGTCTTACAGTTTGCTTGTTGTAATTAGAAAAGCAAACTCTTTCTGATGACTTTTGCTCCAAACATTTCTGTGACATAGCCTTCTTAACATAAGTATTTATCAGGACATTTTTATACTCAGTGTTTGTTCCCAGAGCCTTCTGTTTAATATGGCTACGTGGTTTTGTTTATTTGTGAGCATCTTAAATCCAAGGATTAGCTAGAATATTGGCTAAGGAATTGTGCAAGAGGGAATATATGGTGATACTATAAATGTTAGTGGCTGCTTAAAGAAAAAAATTAAATGGGATTGACTGAAGGAAAGTCTAGAGACTGAAAAAGCAGTTAAATTTCTGTGTGTAAATAATTAGAAGAATAGAAAGTAAAAGATTTCCTATATCAGTCTAGTGTCAAAAATATTTAGTATCCAGCCTCTACTAATAACCACTAAATGCCACACAGAACCAAAACTTACAGAACCAATAACTTAATCAGTTATCCAAAACTGTATAAATAAGATTCTCCTTTGGAATATCTGCAGGGAATCTTTTAACTAGGATACAGAAAGTATGCAGTGCTTCTGCTAATGGAATTCTAAGTCAGCATTTACCCAACTGAAGGTAGCTGAAAGGAAGCTAATCCTATAGAAGTCCCTTCTCCTTTTCCTCCTGTAAAAATGCATGAAAAAGGAGGTTTAAAATATGCTACATGCTTTCATTTTGTTACTTTTTCTTTTCAAGTCAGTCATGGTAGAAGAAAGATGTTTACATATCTTTTTTTTCTCTCTCAGCCAACAGGCCTTGAGAGTGTTCCAACAGTTTTGTTCAGTGCCATCTTGAAGGACACTGTGAGCACCTGCAGGCTTTTCAAAGCTACTTACAGCATCAGGGAGTGTAAAACCCTCCAGTTTATATCAAGGCTTATGTGTTTTAGGTATATTGGACCCACATAATGTGATCTTAAGTCTGGGCTGTAGTTGCTCAAGGTTCTGCTATAGACAGCTATGATAGAAAGCCATTGAAGAAAGGGAGAGACAGGAGTGCCAGCAATTATTTGGCTAGCCTAAGGAACATGAAAGCACTCTTCTCCTATGCTAGAAGCCTCATTTGATTGCCTGAGGTTAGCTGACACCTCCTTACTGACCTTTATGAATGGCTTTTGAAATAATTGCAGTAATAGAATTAATTTAGTAATGAATAAACACACTAAAGATAAAGTCTGTGCTCCCGCCTCTGTATTCTCTCATGTGCAAACAGAGATTGATTATAGAATCACAGAAAAATGAATGAAAAACAGCCTTGCAAATCTGAAAACATTTTGCTTTACATACATAAGTTCAGGATGTTCAGGATATGTCATATGCTACTCCACCACCAGAGCATTCACTGATGATACCTGTTTCTGCTAATTCAAGTGGAGGATTGTGTAAATGAGAATGCTGTTAATCAGACAGTGCTTGAGAAACAGTGCTACTTATTAATCATCCCTGCAGTTCTTTTGTTCTACTGCAGGTACATCTAGAGAGCATGCAACTTTTTCAGTTATATGCAGGCATTTATTTTTTAAAGAATTTATTAGTATTTAAAAACAACAGCAACAACAACAAAAAACCCTAGTGAACTACAATTTAGTATTTACTTTCTTTTTAGCACTTGCAGCATTTCACTTCTAGTGCAGAGAACACAACGCTATCAGGTCACATATCTGTGAATGTTCCTACTAGCTCCATGTAAGAGGCTTTAAAATTTAAGAAGCCTGAGCTATATTTTAGGACAGGCCTCCTGATTCATCTGTATCTTTCCAAAGAACAATAATCAGAATCTTTAGTATCTGGCCATAATGTATTATAGCTTGATTAGGCTGGAGCAAGCCTTAAAAGATTCACAGCTTTCATATAGATGACTACGAGTACAAGTTACCAGTCTTGAAGCAAACAGAGTTCAAACCCTTGTCATTAGGGTCATGTTTGAAAATCAGGGCTGCTATATTTATGCTTGAAAAAAAGGAAAAGATAGAAAAAAGATGGTGAGATGATGGTGGGTTGACCTTGGCTGACCACCAGGTACCCAACAAGTCACTCTATCACTCCCCCTCTTCATCTGGATAGGGGAAGGAAATATGATGAAAGTCTCATGAGTCAAGATAAGGAGAGGGAGAGAGCACTCAGCAATTACCATCATGGGCAAAATAGACTCAACCTGGGGAAATTAATTTATTATCAGTCAAATAAGAGTAGGATAACAACAACTAAAACCAAATCTTTAAAACATCTTTTCCCTTAATTCCAGGCTCAACTTTGCTAGACCTTGGGTCCATATCAAGTAGGCAAGAGGAACAGGTCTGAGACCAGAGTTGTTGCAGATAGTAGTTTTGTTGTTGTAGATCAGGTCTCCAGGGAGACTCAAAGGCATCTGTTTACCTGTGTCTAAATCCCTCACTTAAGGCTAAACTTTGCAGATGAAAGCCACCTCTTGATCTCCTGAAGAGGCCCACAGGTTAGTGACAAGGTGGCATACTCCTACCATCCAAGCAGGTCAGGCTAGCTGTGCAAAACAAGCATCTCTTTGATGACTTAAAACTTGTGGAAGGTACTAAGAGATCATCAGCACCATGTTTATAGCAACAGTTTTTGAGCCTCACAAAGAACTGCGTCAGTACTGCTTCTTCAGATGCCTTTTATATTTGCCAATGCTTTAATTAAGTGTAACAAAATTCCTTTATGGGCAAACCCATTACCACCTCCTAAGCCTCTGGTGAAGCTGGTTACTTGCCTCTTAGCTTCCCAGCAATTGCATTCATTTTTTTCTCTCTGCACTTCCCAATTTCAGAAGGAAGTGAACCATATTGCTAAGGCTTTTAACATTCATCCAAAGCCAGGTATTTATTATCTCAGTTTAGGTCCCCATTGACTCTGTGGGTTGCCCAGCTTTTGAATCATATTTGGATTGCTGCCTTTCCTGTTTTCTTTCATTTTTTTTCCCTTTTCTTTTACCCTGTCTGGAAGCAGCCCAAGTTATTAGTACCAGCAAACTCAGTCTGTAACCAAATGTTGCTCCTGAATGAAAATGTTTCTGCCATTATGACACTGGAACAGCACTCTCAGCAGCAGTATCAGAGCAAAGGGCCCTATTAGGTGGTGGTTGCCAGGCTTCAAATAAGATATCAAACTCCATGCTTTGCCATATAGGGGTGTTTGAACACCCCTGTGGTACAGGAAACCTAATTCCCATCTCTGTCCCAGTAATCTGAAAGGATAATAACTGCACAGTTCATCTAGCAAAGTTCCGGATGCTGTTGTGCTCTCACATGTGATTTTTCCTTTTCTGTCAAGTTCCTGTGTACCATTGCTCTGTGGTGTTACACAGCTGCTTCTCTTTACCCCAGAGATAGCTGCATTTCAGCAGAAGACAAAGCAATTGCTGTTCTTCAAGCATGTGAAATTCCTTGGGAGTAAAGAGCTCCTAATCTTCTGCCTTATTTGACTTTAAAATCTTTTTCAGACATCTGCAGATTTAAGAGTCAGGGTTTGGATGTTTGTAGGGATGCATCCTTAAATTATTATATTGCTGCAGAGCACTACTTCTTTTCACCTCCCCCCACTCAGAAAAATAATTTAGTGATCTTTTCTAGAGGAGACAGACATTCAGGCTTACTAAATCAGACTAAATATTTGCAATTAAATTTCAGTGTACTGGAGGTCATTTGTATTTGAAATTGAAAAAGAATAATAACTTTAGGAGTCCACCAGATGTGCTCCTTTTGTCTGTTCTTAGGATGAGTTACATTTAATTTGAGTTTGTGTTTATTCCTACTCTAGTTTTTCAGCTGACTTCCACAGTTTATGCCAGAAGGAGTTCTGACCTAAGTGTTTTGGAAAAAAATACATAAAAAGCAAACAAGATGTTGAAAAAACTCACCACAGAACACAATAGACCAAATATCTATTCTTTTTCAAGAAGGAAGATGCACCATCTTGGCAATTTCACATAACACAGAAATGAGTTTACTGCAGATAGCTCATTCCAAGCTGTAAGGTGTGTGTGGTACACAAGGTTGTTCCTTCCTGTCATGGAGAAAAATATAGTCGGGAGCTCTTTATGGTTTGCAGTGGTTGATTCCACAAATCCCAGTTTCCTATCTCCAAATTAGCTACTAAAACCCAATGAGATGACTGATGCTTGGTTTGGACACTGAGCTGGACTGGGGATGAGACTATTTTAGTTAGGAATACTTAATACTTCTATTGAAAACCAAAGCCAATTACTTTTAACCCTCAGTTCACTTCTATTTCCCACCTGTCGTATTAAGTATGTTGCTATGGGACTTGCTATTTAACATGTATTTCTCCAGTGTATTCACCTATATGTAGAGAAGAATGTCCTGAGCTTATTTTCTCTTATCTGAGAAGTTTAAATGATCATTCTAACTCTCATTTGAACCAACTCTAATTGCATTTTCCTCATTACTAACTGTAAAAACAAACACTGGAAGCAAGGGTCACAGCAAGCAGAGTGGTTCTTTGGACACAGATCAGTGGAGCACAGTAGAAGATCTACCTCTGATGCTTTTTCTTCATTTTTTATGTATGTAGTTGAATCTTTCTGACCTTTATAGGAGATAATCTGACATGCTATGTTCTACTGCAAGAAATTATTAAGCCTTAGCTAAACTACTGTGTTATGAATACACTGAGGTAGCACAGGAAATCTCATTCCTGCTACTATTGTCCATAGCTATTCCACAGAGGAGGCTCATATGTCCTTTCTCCATCGAAAAATACATAATCCAACAATTCTTTCCAGAGCTAGATAAAGGGATCTCAAACCTTGTTTGAAAGGCCACAAGAGGCAGTGCCTGCCCTTCATTTCCTTATTGTGTCAGCTCTTAGTAGCACTGTTTCTAGGAAATGGTCACCGATTTTAGAGCTGAATTTTGCAGTCTCCAGCTTCCAGCTGTTGTTATGCCCTTGTTAACAATGTCAAAATGAAATTTAGGGTGTTTGCATGCAAGCCTCTGGAATGAATTAGCCCAGATCTGTTACCAAGTGTTTCCATTTTATGCTAGAAAAGCACAGGTGATGAGAATATTGCATTCTGTTTGATTAGTAGATGCAAATCTGGAAGGTGGCACAGTGGTTATCTCTCCTAAAATTGCATAGTGTGTCACTTCACGAGTGCCAAAACTGACACAGCACAGAAAGCTTTGCAAACTGAGTGAGGCTAGCAGAATCTGACCCTAACAGAACACTACAGGGTGAAGAACTATTAGGAGAATAAACAGTTGTGATAATACATACGAAGGCCTCAGGGAAAGAATAAACCAAAAGAAAGAAACAAACTGTCAAAACACAAAGGATGATTTAGATGAAATGGTGTCGTGGTATTTAAAATTCCCTGCATTGTTCCTTAGGTAGCATGTTCCCAGAGCTGTCTGTGCAGATGTGGATGTGCTGTGCTCCATCACAGAGTACAGCATGGGGGAAAGAGGGAGCAGCTTCACAGCTTCAGTGGGACTGAGAGCTGTGCTTAGCCAAGCCAGCTCTTTTGGTCCTTTTAATAAACTGACAGTAATTTGACAGTAATAAACATTAGACTGTCACTGTAATGGAGCAGTTTGCAAATAATGTTGACATTATCTTATGCTTCATGTCAGAATGGGTCCACTTTATCAGCTGATTAATGGGGAAATTGGATGAAATTCTTTAAATCTGACAAAAAGGAGCTTGGATTGCACTGGGAATGAGTTGTCTTTTGTTTCCCTCTGTTCCTTTTAAGCCCCGGCAGTCCTTTTTCATCTCTTTTTATTTATTTATTTTTCATCATTTTGAGCATTTGTACAAAGCTGTGACAAGTTGAACATAAATGGTAATGTGCTCTAAACCACTGGAAGTAGCATTTAAAGAAGTCCTAGAGTTTTTTTCTTATACTACACAGTTATGAAATAGTGGAGATTTGGGGGGTTTTGTGGGTGTTTTTTGGATTTTTTTGTTGTTTATTTTGTTTGTTTTGGTATTTTGTGGCTGTTGTTTGTTTTTTGTTTTGTTGTTTTGTTGTTTTGTTTTTTAAAACCTCCAAGGATGAAGAAGGCATGTTTACCTACTGTCATAGATAGATATTAGGTTGTGCTAGTGATCTAATACAAATTATGATTAACCTTCCAGAATTTGTTTTAGGGCTGAGGGAATTATTACCAATGCCTTACTAGGGATTTCTTCTCCTTGCAACCCATTATTGTGAGCTAGGCATTCTGTTGTACCAGAGATCTCTCAAACTACATCCTTCCACATCTTATACTTTTCTTTCTTTTAGCATTTCCTAGAAATGCATCTGACTCTAAGAGGCACTGGAAAGATATGGACTTTGCCTACATTTTGTAACTGTAAATGACCCAAATGCATTTGATGCCATTGAGGATAACAATCAGAAGCAGGCTATTGGACATGGATGCAAACACCAACCAAAACTAGCAGCTAGCTTCTTTTCAGAATGGAAAGTGTCACCATCGAGTATCACACTTCAGAGGTGTTTGAGGAAGCTGCTGGAAATACATGACTCATAATGATTTCTGTATATGCTGGATGTGGAGAATATTCCCATCTGTCCATTCTCCCAGATGGCTCACAGAGAGGGTGTATCCAGCAGTAACATACCCATATCACAGGATCATCAGGTATTCAGGTCAAATGGGACTTCAGGAGATCTATATTCCAACCTCCTTCTAAAATCTAGGTCAGCTATGGGATGCTATAATATTTCTCAGAGCTTTATCCATTTGAAAACCTCCAAGGATGAAGAAGGCACAATGTTTGTTGATGTGTTTTCTCTGTTGAGCTATTTAACTCACCTTTAAGTCAGTTGAAATACAGTATGATCTAACCACTTAAAAGTTTGTGGACCTGGCACCGAGTGCTCAGACCAGTTCTGTGAATGATGATGACTTCTCTTTTCCATCTCTGAATCCCATGGGCAAGAGGATGGAGTTATCTTGCTTTCTAGAGATGTAAATGTATTACCCAACTTGGACAGAAGTTTTCTACTCATTCAGTGGCAGAGTCATGATTATTACCTGGATCTGTAGTTCTTTTCCAGCTTTGCTTGACTGGACCTCAAAAATTCAGCTGATTTTGGTGGCAGTTCTGATTGAATTGGGAATGAGTGTCAGTAAGTAATCCCAAGAGACACTTGACACCCTCTACAGGAAAACCAGCAGTCAATATTAAAAATCAATTAGCACTTCCACAGTGCAACCTTTGCCACACAATGTACAATGACCTTTACAGGCCAGAGAAGTCAGCTTAATGTACTATATAATGCCAGATGGTAATGCCTTTCCTCACTTAAGGTGGCTTGTGATTAAACTCAATTTTCTCAGCCACCAATTGACCTTTATCTATCTCCTGCAATTTAGAGAATGGGAGTTGGTAAAAGCTAACAGGGTATATACATCATGTTGTGACATCTTCTCCTTCTAACAGTGAGGCACATCTGAGATGAAGTAATTTCAAGCAAATTTTGTATCTGTCCAGATAAAGGAGAACTTGTTGAGATGCAGCCAAATTACCTTTGTGTCCATCATGTCCTAGATGTGCATTTTCCATTCAGTGAGACAGTGTTTCTAGTCTTCTTTTCACTGCCAGGCTGTGTTGGAAGTGTTCAGTAGATAAATATTTTCCATTTAAGAACAGTCAGATAAGATATTTGTCATACCCTCATGGTGTCCCAATAAATATGGAGAGAATTTACCCTCCTTCTCACCTTTGGAGACCAGTCTTTATTCAAAGGATATCCACTAGTCAATACTGTGCAGAGCCATAGTGATAGAAATGACCTTTGCACTAGTTTTATATCTCCTTGCTGTTGTAGTTAGTGGCTTCCCATGATCCAGACACTTGCTGGCCCTGGAAGTCTGGTGAATATGGATCTAATGTCAGTAGTAAAATGAAGTGTCACAGTACAATCTTCTTCACTTGTGTTGCAGTGTGTGTGCTACCCCAAATAGCAGTGATAAGTAGATCTCTTCATCTTGCTCACCCTATTGGTAAATCCATACCAGAAGGACTAGTTGGTATTTCTTTCTAAGACACATCTATTTATATTCGCACAACCACTTCATTTCAACATGAAGAGGGATTTATCATTTACAAATGCCATTTCACTGTGAAACTTTGAATTTTACAAGGCCTCAACATGTATTTGGTGCACTTGCCTTTCCTGGTAAGACTTCTTAACAAAGTACTTCTGTTTCTTGTCAGCGTTCCTCACAATAACTGTGTCCAGGACACAGTTTCAGGATACTAGATCTTGAAATCTGGTTTAAATGACAGTTGATACGAGCTCTTCTAAGGAACAGTTTATGGTTAAGTCTGTATCCAGTTATAAAAACACAGCAGTCAAAGAATATTTTTGAAATGAAACAGCACATTTTTGTAAGTAATTGAGTCTGTCACTTCCTCAGCTTCTCACTATATTTCCATCCTATAGAAACAGTCAGGAAGGAAGGGAAGAGCTGATTTATCTTGCCCCCTTCCTACGGACTTGTCTTTGCTTCCCTTGCTCATCTTTACCTTGCTTGCAGTGTCATCAGTGATGCCTGAAATATCTTCCCCGTTGCAATTGTCTTTTAGAGCTTTGGCAAAGATTTCCTTAAGATGGTTTTATTTTCTCTCCAGACTCCAAGGATATGGCCTTGGAACACCACCTCTGAGTTACTCTCTTTTCTTGGTAATTAGTTTAGACTTTTGGACTACATCTATCCTAGCTAATTGAATGGCACCAGGGAATGTTCCTGAGGATGGAAACTTGATCACCCATCCTGTTAAATGGTTGCTGTTATGGTTTTGGCCTCAGCCAGCTGGCACTCTCCCAGATGCATCCTGGACACAGTCTGGGAATCAGTACAGACCAGGGACCATTCCCAGTTAGCAGTTTGGGTGTGCTCACCCCTATACAGATATAGGCACCTTTGTGACAAAGAATTATCCCAGATTCATGTAGCATAACTGCCTAACCATATTGTAACTCAAAGGCATTGTCTCTCATTCCCTCTTTACCTGAAAAGAACTCTGATGGCTGTTGGTTCTTAAAAACCTTATGTGTTTTTTAGCATGTATAACACATAGCTTGGGAATTGCCAGAACTAACATTTTCTGTGACAGCTGAATTGGTGTCATAAATCAATTGTTCATAAATATATATTACCTTCCAGCCATTGATTATGCAAATGCATGCACATAGTGCATGTATATGTTGGACCTGCTCCACAGATGGATCAGGGCTCTGTCATGAAAGTGCTCCACTGCCTAGACAAATTACTTGTTGCAGCAATTAGGAGATGTATGATGAATAAGAAAGAGAAAAGGGGGAGGGAAGGGAAGATTTCTTGCCTATCATTGTTGAATACCAAACTGAAGGACTGAATACCACCCCTCTACTCAATGTGGAGTTCCCAAGCTCATGAGCCTCACGAGACTCAGAGCCACTATGTTAGCCTAAGGTGGAAACTTTTACAAAGTTATTATGACACCTCAGAGAAGTTCCCATTGTCTTTGTCTGCAGGTTGTAGGCTAGTTCATGCTGGGCCACAAAGAGGCAACCATGACACTATTTTTAATAAAGAGGTATGAAGGAGGAAGAGACAGAAATTATATCTTTGTGAAACAATCATATATGGCTTTATATAGATTGATTTTCTGGGTATTCAAGTAGAGTACATCCTGAGGGCTTTTCTGTCTAGTCAGATTGCAGATGTTTTCATGCAGAGTCCTTTCTTTCTCTCAGAAGACCTCGAGAGGCAGTCAGTCCCCTTCCCATTCTTACAGCTGCACATATTGCTTTTTCCCAATGGCCACATATTCACCCCTGAAGAATGTCTGCTTGTAGTGAAAGCCTGCCTGCAGCAACCATACTTTCATACAGATAATGTGACTTTAACACCAAATGCAGATGTTGGGTTTAAATGATCTTAATGTGATTTCAAACTACTCTGGTTTCAGTGCACTGTCAGGAAATTTGCAGCAATGCCTAGAATTTCAGTTCAAAATCAGGAAGATTCTGCAAATAATTCAGTTTTCATGGGGTGTGTAGTTCTGGATTAAAAGTTCTATTACATTATACGAGGAACAATTTTTATATCATTAAAAATGGAGCAAAATTTTTGGTTTTAATTTCAACCAGCTGTTATTATTGCAACATTGTTTAAACAACCCTGTACTCCAGAAATGTACTATTAAATGTCCCCAGAATGTAATATCAAGGATAGCAAGTATTATTGATTAATTTCATGATACAGGTTACAGTATTCACTTTGGAAAGTCACTCAATACTAGTTATTAAAATGTATGCAGAGGACAGGTGAAGGTTATGAAACTCTGGAGAACAGAGCTAACAAAGTAAGCTCTCATCTCTGAGTTCTGTGCATGACATATTACTTCTAAAAATGCAAATATGTGCATATTTGAGTACCTATTGATCACCAGTAGCTACACTTCAAGTCAGAATTAACAAAGGTAGCAAGACAAACATAGAAAATAATAGCCCATTAATCTAGGTAACAGAAGTGAACAGCAAAGCTTAGTGCCTCTTTGAAAGCACAACAGTTTTATCCTACCCATGTAGTAACTACAGAGTGGAGGAGAAAGAAAAACAGGATCTTCCCATAAGTCTAAGATTGGGACTGCAGTGGGTAATACTGCAAAGCCACATATTTTATTTGTCATGCTATTATTATACTTCTCAGTGTCCTTAACATCTAACACATATGTATTTGTTTTCACTGATGTGCAGTAACTTCCCCTACAAGCAGTTTCCTGAATGGAAGGCAAATAGAAGGATTCTCTCTCTGACACAAAGATGCTCTAAAACCACAGGCAATTTGATTAATCTTTCTTTGCTTCTGTTTTTCCTTTTATCACCTTTCCTTTGCATTATAAACACTTATCTGGAATGGCTACTTGCCTCATCTTGTTCCAAATGCAGCTGCAAGCTCTAATGCCTTATTATAATATAAAAGAATAATAGCTTTTACATACCAAGGAAGAATTTAAGATGAACTCTCATCTGGGTAAAAAACAACCTCCTCCCTTAACAACAAACAAATAAACAACAAAAACATCCCTTAGCATCAGTAATTAATTTTTAAAGTTCTGCATTTATGAAATAGCACAGAAAAATTAGACCATCTGGAAGACAGAATGGGTTTTATACAGGATAACTTCAGTCTAGAGTATAGCAATTTCACTGAATTTCCTTTCCTGTTTGCAGTTACTTGCAGTGACTGGGACAGTGAAGGAGGTGGAAGGTGTCACCCAGGTGATAAATATGGTGGAGGTCACTCAAGTGATGGAGGTCACTCAATCTCCCTCCTGCTAGCTGAAATGAGTACCCCCTTCTTTCCACAAATGAATGTGATCAGCCAGAAGCTGTGGGCTGTTACACCACACAACCACACCAACTTGCACTGTCCGTGAAGAATCAGAATTCCTTTTTTTATTGCTACGGAGAAAAGGTAAGGAAACATGGCTTATAAAATGGGAATTAGCACACAGCTCTCTCACTTTGGTGACCATCTGTGTCTGGCAGGCTAGCAGATTCATTTAGCTGGTGGAAACACATGATGCACTGTGTTACAGGACGGGAGAAGATGGAAACTTGAACCCACCTGAGCCCTGTAAAATTACTTTTCTCCAAGATGTGGCAGTTTTGTCATCTTTTTTAGTGACTTAGAGGTGATAACAAACACCCTCTACGTAGAGGCTACTCTAACTCTCCTATTGATTTTTCCCAGTCCTGGATGCTTGTTTAATAAGAAAAATGTTGCTTGAAACTGAGTCTGATAATCTTAAAGATGTTATTTACTTTTTGAAAGGTGAGCTGGATTATGATTAATATGGTAAATAGCTAAAACCTAATAGAGTCAATGCTTCTTTATGTCTCACAGTGGTCCAGTCCTGGTACAGAGAAGAATAACAGTTGAACCTGAATTAAACACACTCAGCTTTCTCATTTGTGCAAGGGATTTTGATTTCTTTATTTATTTATAACTATGTGTAAGTCCCATTCATTCACAGGAGATATGTCATCCTACTGCACACAATGAGGATGAGACTCAGCTATCTGCCAGGTTCAGCATCTTTTCCCACTTTCCCTGCCCCTTTCCACAGTCAGTCTCAGCACCAGGCACCCCTCCCTTTTAGTGATCAACTGAGTAACGTGGCACACGTGTTCATCTTGAGAGGTTCAAAGACACTTTTTACAGAGCAGTGTAGTGAATGCAGTTCCTCTATGTTGTTTTTACACTAGGAGCATGTGACAAGCAAGGATATCCTAGGAGGAAGGGTACAATGGAACCATACCACCCTATACCTATCACTGTCACTTTCCACTCTCCCTCTCCTTTCTTCTTCGTTCCCTTTTTAACCAAAATCACATCCCACTAGTGTATCAATGCTCTCAGCAACTCCTTTAGGATGGGACTCAAGCGGATAGCACCCTCGAGCCTGCACAATGCATTTTTTTTAGGTGAGACACAGCATGCACAGAGCTGGACCCACCCTTTAGTCCTAAGGTTCATCTGCCAGGGCCTAGCAAGCTTGGATGCTGACAGTGAGGTCCTTAGGACGGAGGTTTAACCTCTTAGATGGAAGGCCTTCCAGGGCTAAATGAGCTCCATCTGCCCAGGTTTGGAATCAGAGTTGTCCCTCTCCTAGGATGACTGCCAGAAGGCTAATGAGCTCATCCTACCCATCCAAGGATTCTAGGAACATGGGTATCACTCCCCACACTTTCCCGTGGGCAATGAGTTTAATGCTCCCTCTGCTTTCGGCACAGTTATGGCACCAGAGGCCACAGGAGACCACAAGTGATTTTCAGACTGTGCCTGAGGATGGAACTAGTCACCCACGAAATATCTCTTGCCTCCCTCTACTGAAGATGAAGGACTATTTATCATGAGCCTGCAGAAGATACAGCTTCTTCTTGGCAGGTTAGGCTAGGTGGATCCCAATCTGTGAGTTCTGCCCTTCCTTGCTGGCTCTCAGATGGTTCCAAGGCCCCCATAAGCCATGAACCTGTTGTAGGAAGTCTGTGTGGAGTCTAACCTGTAGAATACACAGGATCAGGAGTTCTTCTTGCTATTGATTAGCAACAGCTCAATATAAAAGTATTTCAGGTAGCAGAACTTTACTGGAACCTCGGTTGCTCCCAGTGCTGCTGACTCTCAAAGACAAAGCACTGTTCATTACACACTTCCTGAGCTCATCTTCCTTTCTCCTGAGATCACAATGTATATATGTCAAGTTGTGCAGGAGACTACAAACTCTAGTGTTTGTGCTGATTTTCTTCTTGGCATCTCAGCTGGGCAGAGAGACATGTTGTCTTGTCATGCTGAACTACCAATTTGTTTTGATGTTTTTTTTACACAATGACACAATATTTCCCAAAATATTACATTGAAATTGGAACTGAACTTTAAATGGATGGAAAAAAAAATTGTGGAAATTTTCTTGTTAAAATGGAAAAATAAATAAAAAATGAATAGAGCTTTATATGTTAGTACTTATAAAGGAATTTATCTACACTGATTTGGTTTTAACTCATAAATTAAAACTGATGGTAGCTTTTTACACTGTCAAAATGTACAAAGTTGCTTACTGAAATTATTTTAATAAGTCATCTACTCACTATAATAAAATATCTATCATGTTCCAAATAGGATTGGAAAGAAATTCAGTCAGTCTAAAAGACTATACAGAATTATTTTTTATTCTTGACACTGGGAGGAAGTTATGATATGTTTTGGTAATTCTCCAGAGAGATGTTTGGCTCTTCAGTCAGGACTCATTCTGCTGAAGGAAGTGAGCACAATTAAGTTAGCAACATAACAGTGACACTGTAATGCAGTCATGAAGCATAGCAAAAACACCAAATAACTCATGAAGGCTGGTCATCCCTCCCAAAGAGCTAGGATTAAAACCACTGACTGTGGAGGAGGATGGTTGGTTTGTTTGTGTTATCTTTCTGTTTTGCATTAACAAGAACAACATACAATTAGAAAGCTACCAAGATGAAAATGGAACTGTGGAATATTTTGAGTCATTGAGTCTATTGTTTTAGTAAGCTCTGTTCTGAGCAATGAAATAGTATAGTGGAGCCTCCACTGTTGTGGACTCTCATGTCAATATGCTTGTTCTCATTTAGTGTGTTTCTATGGATGGAGAATTCATGTCATTTCCCTCCCACGTGTATTAACTGGCAATTAAATTACAGTTGAGGTTGGGATTCACCAACTAACTTAGCTCTTTCTGTATTTCCACAAAACATGAAGAAATTTGGTAGTTTAAATTTAGATTCCTTCCCTCTGTGAAAGGCAGAAAAATTTCATCCATATCCCTTCTGTATTTGTTCTTTACTTGCTCCAGTGACTCTCCCATCTTGCAAGCACTTCCCCCTTAACCTATCTGTTCCTTTATCTCATGTATTTTGAAAGAAAAAAGGAAAACAAGACAAACAAACTTGAAAAACACCCTAATTGCCTTGTCCCCTTCCTGCTCTTGTTAAAATCATTCTCTATGACTGTTGTTTGAAATGGTTGGACTTGAAGTTCCCTAGCTATGTTCAAATTTATGTCCTCATCTTTCCTAAACTAAAATCTTTTGCAGTCATTCCTGCCTAGGTTTTGGTCAGCTCTTGTTCTGACAAGCAATAACCCCATCAAATACAAGCTTGCCTTCCTCATCTCTGTGTAAGGCACTGCTGTCAGGAATGCTCTTCCAGCCTGCTACTTTCACCATGTCACTCCCTTCATGCCTTTTATGCACTTCCTTCAGGATTCTCTCTTGTTGTTACAAGAAAACCCAAACAAAGCACCTATTTGCCTTAACTGAACTAACTGAACTATCCCCCCCTGCCTCTTTCAATCAGTAGCACAATGTCAACTCCTGCCTCCCCTCCACCCACGATCTGCCAGCTTCCACATGTTGCCCTCTTCCTTACTGCTTTGTGTTCCCCATAATAAATGCCAAAATTCATAGCTTCATCACCCCAAAATACCCTTAAAGTTGATCCCCATCATGAACCCTACAAAGAACTTATAAATATCATAAGCCACCCCTCTGCAACCTGAAGTTTTGCCTTTGTTTTCTTGGTTTCCCCACCTCTACCCAGATGTTCAGTTTCAGCTCTGTTGTGAGCAGTTTTGGGGTAGAGGATGCCTCCTTGTTGTTTGGATACTGTCCTATCACTGTGGTGAGGGTTTCCAAAGACTAACAAAGATAGTAATGAAGAAAAGACATTCTCCGAGAAAAAAAGATACTACAGAAAAACAAGTAGAAAAAAAATGTTTCAAACTTTATAAATATACTTTAAGGACAGAGAGAATCACTTTCATCATCATGTTGTATCTTGAGCTGTGAAACTACACATCTTGCAGAATAAACTTCAACAAAAAAAAAATCTCATTATACTGAAAGTTTTCTCTTGGTAAAATATGCTAATGTTTCACTACCTCTTAATTACAATTTAGTTTAGTTTAGTTTTGTTTTGTTTGTTTTTCCCATTTATGTTTCCTGCTGTGCCTTTTTCTGCTAGGTGAGAAAGACCATCTTTGGTGAGTATTACCACCTCCTGGCATTCAGCTCTTCAGTTTCCATTCCTAATCCTGCTATCAACATTTGAATTTCAAAAACTTGACTAAGGAATAGATTTAAAATTCAGCACAGATGTGGGTCTTGTTTTTTTTATCCTGTGTCTGTCTGGATTTTAGTTAATTTTCTTCATAGTAGCTTGTATGCTGCTGTGTTTTGGATTTGTGATGAATACAGTGTTGATAGTACAGGGATGTTTTAGTTACTGCTGAGCAGTGCTTACACAGAGTCTTTTCTGCTTCTCATGCTGTACTGCTGGTGAGTAGGCTGGGGGTGCACAAGAAGTTGAGAGGACACAGCTGGGACAGCTGGGCACAGCACTTCTTTCTTCTTGTTCAGAGGTGGATGGTTACTATCAGATAAAAACCGATAGGTTCACTGGCGATCAAGGTGAAACTTTGCCTTTTGAGAAATCATCCAGGAGTCTTCCATTTGATTCCCAGGGCCAGAAATAAGAGCATCATTTCCAGTAACCAAATGAACCAAGAGCTGGCAGTACACCAGCAGTTGGTATGCAATTATTATGGTTAGTGAGACAGTGTTTCTGGAGGGCACTGAGCCTTATTGGAGCATCAATTACAAAGGACTACCCTGTAGCTAACAACACATTGTGAGTCATATCTTGTGTATAGTTTCATATGGATTATAAACAAAAACTGTGTCCTCCAATTAATCCTAGTTCAGTGCCTTAAATTTGTGTTAAGTGAAAGTGATCAGCTTGGAAGGACTAATATAGATTTTTTTTTTCTTTTCCTTGAACTTCATAGAATATATGTAGCCCTTAAATATAAAAAGAATTGAAACAAGGATTCAACTGTGTTCAAATATAAACTGAAACACCTACATTCCAACCTTAGCTGAAAAGCAGTCTGACTTCTCAGAGCATGAGAACTGTTCCAAATCTAACTTGGTATGGTTTTGCATTTTCTATTTTAAGATGTTTTGTTGCATGGTTTTAATCTCAGAACACTTGGATTCATACTTGGGTAGATTATAAGAACCCATGATCACCCAGAAGACTGTTCTAGATGACTAACACAAGATAGCCCCACATGCCTGTTTCTCTTGAACTCTTCTTCAAGCTTGCTGATGCTTTCCCTACTGTAACTCCCACATATTCAAGAAACCTCTATGTCAAGATTCAAAAGCCTTTTTGTTTTGACCTTTGTTCTTACTGGTATCAGATCTGCTCAGACAGTGTCTGTTCTTCTTTTCCCTCCCCTTGTCTGTGTGAATGGCTCATCTGTTGTTTCCCTTCTGGCAGTTAACTTCTCAGCTGTCTGTGCAGGGACTCTGTTGTTGTGATTTAGTTTTATAGCATGTGGTCCTAAGGGACTCTGCACCCCTGTGATGGTCTTTCAGCATTCCTGCTTTCCCAGTGAATGTCTCATATAACAGACAGCTTGGAAAGTACCTGAAAATGTATTAAGCATATAGCACAATGACACATCCCAAAAGAATATGATTTAAGACCAAATCTTTGGGTTTAGTGTATACTTTCTTGCTGAACAGTTCAAGTTAAGGACAAAATGTCAGCCTAAATTTACCATCTTTGGTTATATCATGTCACAGTCTTCATGTTACTTTTAAGCAGTTTACTTAAACATGCAAGAAATAAAGGTCATTTCCTTCTACTTAGAAGAATTTATCTCTGTCTATCTCTTCACTAGCAATAAGGTCACTCTTAAAACTAAAGCCCTTATTGCTAGTGAAGAGATAGACAGGCAGCACAGGGATCTGGATTAGTTTATTCCAGAGTTTATCAAGCATGGTGTGCATACATGAGCAAATGGAAAAGGAACAAGGTGACTGCTCCTGGTGGTTTCTCCAAAGAGATGTGTCTGATGTGAGAGGGAAGAACACATGCACTTTTGTCTACATACCTGCCTGGCCATTAACATCTAAGAGGATTGAGGAGAAACAACTGGCAAGGAAGGATGAGGCAGGAAGCAATGAATTGGTGATGTGATGGCAGATGGGGAAAGGTTGGGCTAGAAGTGTGTGCTGTAGGTATTTGTGAGGATATAGCTCTGGGTTCTAGATGGCGGGATACTTAGACACAGGCATGGACTTTGCTCTAAGGAAAGGGAGTGAGGGTGGAGAATATGGAGGGTTGGCTCATCATAGGCATGTAAATTGTCCAGAACAGAACTCAGAAAGGACCTACAGCTGTGATGGTATCCAGACAAGCCAGATCTGAGAGGACTTTATGTGTAGTCTTAGAGGCCATGCCACACGCTGACTGGAGAGCTTAATGTCTCACCTTCTGTGTGTTGGCTTTATGGTGATCCTTGTCTCTGCCTTCCACAAGACATGATGGTGTTACACGAGGATTTAGGAGACAGCTGCTAATTTGCCCTTGTACCATGAAGGTGGCATTGTACTTACTTCAGAAAGATAAACAAGAAGAGGGGCAGCTGTTGCATGGAAATAGTAAGGCAATCTGGCACGAAAGCTACATCTCACTCCTGCAGGAGATGGGTCTGCAGAAGTGCCAGAAGGCTTGAAATAAGCACGTGCCAGAACATCTGAAATACTTAACACTAGGCAACTTTTAAAATTAAAAATGAGGAAAAAGGTATATTGAAAGAAATACCATGAAGATACACAAAAAGAATGCTATTTTAAGTATCCTTAGAGGTGAAATACAGGGAGCTTAATGTAATGGGATTTTTCAGTGTCAACCCCAAAAAGGAATGAAATAACTGTGCAATGTCAGAACTGCTAAAAAGAAAAAAAAAAGAAAAAAGTTGACCATGAAGCTGTCCAAAAATGACCTCTTCCATCTTGATTTTTGTTTTGTTTTGAAAGCCTTTGTTGAATAGCAGTTTTGAGATCATATTCTTTCGTCCTAAATCAGAGCTAAATATAAAAGTTTGTCTTGTAGTTGTTCACTTCAGCCTCAGCATTGTATTTCTGTATCCTGCAATGACTGTGGCATTGTGTAATACATGAAGTGCATGGAAAGCAAAGTAACCTGTAAGCCAAGGGGTTGGTTAGAGAAATCTGCACCAAGACTTTCCCTGTCCCACATGTCACCATCTTTATGCTTGGTGACACTTAAAATGATTGCACCAGAAACATATCACTCGCTGTTTAGTGCCTGCATTGTTGGCAGGGACATTTCCTTAGCTTTAGGGATTAGCCAGGAAAGTGGAATTTCTAGAAAAGGATGAGTCTTCCCAAAATGATGTAAGGACTTGTCTGCCCTGTTACTACTTTTATGAGTGCAAACTAGAAGTTATAGTAATACTTGCACAATAAGACTATAGTAAATTATAGAAGATGTAGATCCTTTATAAAAAGCATTCTGTGAACCCTTTAGAACAAAAATGAACCAAACAACAAAACAATACAGAACCAAACAGAATACTATGGATGTAAAGGAAAAACCAATCTCTTCCAAAATAGTTATTCTGGAGTCAAGTGACATAGCCTGCTGAACTGAAGCCTGAAAAAGTCAGTTTAATATAAAAAGTGACACAATCCATGCCAAGAAGTGTCACAATCAAATTTCTCTATGCTGTACACACGTACACTTGAATTTGTCCAACAAGAGTACAGGAGGTCCTGCAAAGCACAACTTCTTTGCAATTTCCATGGCATTGAACCCAGTAGACTGATTTAAACAAGCTATCTAGTTTCCCAAGTAGATATGTAATCAGAATGGAAATGCACTGGAATTTTTTTTTATTCATGCTACATTGGATTTATCTCACCATAAAGACACTTTGCAATGTCCTTTTCTCAGGATCAGTGCTGAGGTGTCATTCTAGCTAATGCTTTGCATAAAAAGGCCATATTCTATGAAATGTAAAGTTGGCTTTTCTACCAGTTAGAAGAACCTGCCCTGATGGAGAACAAAATGATAAGGAACACAAACCCATATATTCTTGTCTTGGAAATGTCTGTAGTGGCTTTTGCTTTGTGGGTGTGAAGAGAGGTGGGAAAAGCTATTTTAAATTACCTAATTAAACAAAAGGAAAATGGACATGCTGGCAGCAGATGTGAGGCAAGGATGTTGTGATGGGCATTGACCACTTACCTCAGTCCCTGTCCATACTGCATTTTGAGAACAGTTGCATGATAATGGCTAAGAAAATGGTAGATTGTAACTGCTGCTACTGACTGGAGAAAGATTGCAAGCATATTTTGTTTGTGCTAAAATAGCAGCAACAACAACAATAATATTGCTGGTTTTCTTTATCTTACCCTTACCTGCCTGCTTGCACTACTTGTTGCTATTGTTTAAGTGAAGAAGTCATATCATAGAATTCAACATAACATAATATTAACATAAGTACTGCAAATTCCTACTGGGACACTCCTACCTCAGTTTAAATAAAACTTGTTTCACACAAAGGCAGCTAGGAATAGTATCTAGTGAAATGCTAACGCTGCAGTTGTGTAGTGCAGTAGAGAAGTTGATCCAGGTTGCTCAGCACAACCAGTTCATAGGTGTTGCCAGATCTGTATATGGACTCATATCTGGGTGATGTAAGGCAGTAGTGCCTTTTGGATAAAGGCTGCTGCTCTTTTAGTTGAGAGGTGTAATTCATTCTGTGCAGGCACAGTCTGAAAATCCNTCGCAAAGCCTAGCCACAACAACGATGATGTAATTCATTTTGTGACACCTCCTTGACTATTACAGTGCAGCATGAATGAATCAATAAATAAATAAATAAATAAGCATACACTTCTATGGCTACATCCTCAACTATATGATATCAGCTTGCTCATGTACCAAAACTGGCTCTGCCTCCTCCCAGCTTTTGGGTTAAGGAGTCTGTGTAGGGTAGATGTATTTTGAAATTTTCTTTTACTGTATCTCAGTGGAAAAAGTAACAATTCAAAATGATCTGTGAAAGGATGTTGAACCCTGACTAGGGGGCTGAGGAACAGGAGCTGCAGAAAACCTGCAGACCTTGAGAGCATGGTGGTCTGCTAGCTAGAAGACAAGGACTTTGGGCTCTTGAGGATCCATGAGGCATCTCTATGCTCTGGTCTTGCACTGTCTGAAAGGTGAGCAGTTGAGCTGTCAAGAAACTGTGAATCATCAGAAACTTTGGTAACCTGATGGATGAGCAAGTAGACTGACATGTTCGAAACAGGCAAACTGATAGGGTATGCTTGAGAAGCTTGTAAATTTAACCATCTCCTCAAAATATCACAGTTCTGGCTAGTCAGCAAATTCTGATGATAAAGAAATCTTTAGCCTTACTCTGGTTACACTCTTTTTGCTCTGTACCTCTACAGAAGGAGGAAAAAGGAGTTCTTCTCCTTTTGTTCAGATATTGATGAAGAAATAATATTAAACACCATTACCACTCAGATTAGTGTCCTTGACATTAATGGAATAAAGCATCCATTGGCTTTAATGGAAGTAAGTTCAGACTCATCTGTAGTTTTCCAATTTCTATTCACTGCTTGTATCACCCACAGGAATTGCTAAAATGTTGCTAAGAGGTTAGATTAGCAGAAGGGAAATGGAGACACAGAAGATGAGATCCCATATGGGTGAGCTTGACTCACCAGAATACATAATCAAGTGTTTATCTTCTTTTGCTGGCTACAGAGCTATTCCTAACTCTTTAAGATGCTCACCTAGGTCTTGATAATCAAGGTAATCAACCAAGTTAAATCAATTAATCTATCATATATTTGTCAATGGTGATATTAATAGAAAAGAGGCATTGAGGGCACAGATCTGACTGACATAATCCTAATTTGGCCACAGACATGTTTCAAACATCCTGCCCTTCAGAAGATGCAGGAAATCTCACCACTACTTATTATGTATAAACTCTCAGGAGCTTTCTCCTTCCTCCTAGAGACAATTATAACTTTTTATTATGGCCTTTGTAATTTTATTCCCCCTTTCTTTTGCATGCAGATTACAACCAAGTATAAAGGACATGTTGCCATACCACATACAGCCAGTATAATTTCTTTCCTTTTATGATAATAAGACTATCTTTACAATGACATAACACACAGTATCAGAGTGATCAGAGTACTCAATTCTGCATACCTGATTTTTACATTTGAATGGGTACCTGCATAACTTGGTAGTTGTTACAGTCTTATGAACACTGTCCACAGGCAGCTCCACCTCTGCTGTTAGCTATGTTCAACTTTGATGACTCTCCACATTCTCTCACAAGACTAATTAATTATCTCACAGAAGGTTCCTGTTTTCTTTAATTTGGTAATACATCCATCTGTCAACACAGACTTCTGAAATCCTCTGCATCTGTGAACTGTCCATTTTCAAATAACCTTTTTCAGTGTGGATCTTCTGTCATCTTGTATTTTACTTCCAATGCAGATTAAGACCTTCTATCTTCCATTTTTTTTTTTTACATTTGTTTTATTTTTCCCTCAGGTATGGTTCAGGATAGCCTGGTGGCCACATCTATGTTCTTTAACTTTTCAAGAATTCTCAGGATTGCTAGAAATCCAAGTTACTCAGCCATAAGAAAAGAGTATGTTTGTATATGTGTATGTGTAACACTTCTATAATTACTTATCACTACTATATATCTAATTACAGCAATGTTGGTATTTATCAAACTTGTCTAATCAAATTTTTCACATGTCTTTGAGCATCAGTTCAGCACAAGCAGAGATGATCTCATCCCTTTCTTTTTATCTGGAGAAAAGCTCTCTGCTAGAGTTATCTGCTGTTTTCCTTTACCTCCCCCTGTCCAGGGCAGAGGCTGAGGGGGACGTGAGGCTGCTGACAGAGCCTCTGCTCAGCAGTACCCAGGCTCCCATCTGCTCCAGGTTGTTGCTAAGGAACGTCTGCTGCAAAGAACAGCAGGGCCTTCCCCCACCTGCTCCCACGCCAGCTCCAAGGCTTCGCTCCCTCTCCTTGACTCCACAGACAGGGAAGCACCAGCTGCTGCTGCTGCAAGATGGTGTGGAAGATTTTCTCTCACTTTTTTTCCTTTTATTTTTTTTCCCCCCCATTACTCCTTAAATCCTTCAGAATTTAAGCACCTGCTGCCACCCCTGAGGCATTCTTTTAGCATGCTCCCTGCCCACCATGGCAATGCACAGAGCTTTTTCCTTGGACTCACTTCCTCGCCTCTACTTTTCCTTGCTGTGATGTGCTACAGCATGGTTCAGGCCTTCAGTCCCAGATGGTTTATGCATGGATTTACAGTGAAAGGGTGAGAATTCATGTAGTAAGTTCCTTCTTCTCCCCCCTCCCTACACAGATGCATGAACTAGTCCCTTACAAGACCTGTGATTTGGATCTCATAATTCATGTATGCTTGGAGGGAAATAAAAAAGCATGTGTCAAACTATCCTCATACTTTAAAGATTAGGCTGTTTGAATTAATTATACCCCTTTAGGTATTTTCTGAAAGGTCTGTGGCTGACGGTGTGAGATTTGATTTTATAAGAACAGAAAAGCTGACCACTCATGTGATGATGAAATGATCTGCAGTTGAGCAAAGATTCTTTATCTCTACTGAGAGCCAAGAAGTTCATAGGCAGAGCACCCTACTATGAATAATCTTCTTATTTCTAATGCCACCCAGCCATGCAAACTTAAAGATAAGTACAGATGAACTAAGAGAGGCTGAACTTATTAAATGTAATGGAAATGGACTTTAAATTTGGTGAATCAAAATTTTGCATTAGCTATTTTTTTTTTTTTAGTACACTTAAAGTGCCACCATAGCAGTTCCATTTTCCTCATCAAATTAGTTAAGTGGGACATGAAGTAATGCAAGTTCTGATCTATCAAGGAATCACAGCCTCCAAGAAGAAGCAAGTGAAATACTCCAAGAAGTAGCCATTGCAAAACAAAGCTTGGTGCCAGGGTGAAATGGAGGCTTTTATTCAGAAATTTTCCTGAAAGGAAAGCTGTACCTCCAGTGAATATCATGTTATCCATCATATTCTGACATTTCTTTCTGTGTCAAGTCCTCCAGGCCATTTTATTCCCTACTTTAAGCAGCACAAAAAGGGTCTTGTGGCATCCCTCAGACGGGAGAAGAAGAGACTTGAAGAAATATGATCTGTGTGAGAGCTGTTGCAGGAACTTTCCCATAGCTGAGGATGTTTAATGCAGCTGAATGTGTGACTGGTACTGCTGGCCTGGAGGGAGCAGGGAGGCTGAAGAGCTGCCTCAGAGAGTTTCTGGGAAAGCTATGGACACAGCGTGGACTTTGTTGGCAAGACTGTGGAGGGAGATCTGTCTGGTCTCTACTTGGCCAGGGTGAGGAAAGCTGCAGCCCTGTCCTGGAGTTGGTATTTGCAGCCATGACCATGTCCAGAGACTCACAGCTCATGAGCAGCACAACATGGAGTGAGGGGAACTATGGCAGATCCATGGTTAGGATGGCTAACTCTCCCTCCTGATCTCACTCCTATCTATCTGTGACATATACACTTATGAAAATCCTTTTTTTCTTCTTTAATACAGATTGCAGTACCTCAGCAGGAACAAAAGAAACCAAACCACATAAAAGACAGTGTGTTTCCAGCCAGACATGAACTGATAATGAGCATGTTGCAACACTTCAAAATCAACTAATCTTCACAGGAGAGACTACACTAGAGGAATCACAAGGGTTATGGGGTTTTCTCTTTCATTCCTATTTAATTTCCATTTCATTTGGAAAGAAAACCTCAAAAAGCCCAAACCTTTACTCTTTCTTTTTCCCTTTTTTTTAAGGGATTCCTCTGTTGTAAATCTCCCCAATTAGCAAGGCACTGCAAATTTAAAATACTGTTGAAATCAGCAAAATTATCTGAAAGTTTTGGAGTTTTGGTCTTCTGTAAAAATGCTTCTGTATTTAGAATCAATGTGGTCTCAACTATGCTGTCCAGAGTTGTGATTCCATGAATAATAAAGTATGTGAATAGTTTGCCTTTGGTTACTGTCCTCATGAGTCAGATGTCCTTATGTATTAGCAAGTTTGGGGCAATAAACACTGTGATTCTTCTCTTAATTAAATCAATGGGAGTTCTGCTAGTAATTTCAGTGGGAATTGGATTTTTTTAATGAAATATTTCATATTTTTAGAATATCTCCAGGTCTGTTGGAGGACTCTTTTCATCTTGGTTGTAAGCTGAGCCCAGCCTTAGAGTAGACAGGTGAAACAAATCATCTCTTGAAGTACATCCCTCAAGAAAGCTTATACTGTGTAAGGCATCTCTGCGTAGAGCTTAGACACTAAGAAAAAATGAAGCAACATGAAGTGAAGGATCTCTGCCAGAGTATGTCACAGGGACACTCCACCTGCACCCAAAGGACAGAGATGTAGATTTGAAACTCTGGAGAGCCCTTCATGACATTGGGAAGATGGTTTCCCTTCTTTCTTTGATCTTAGCAAAGAAGGGCGAATGGGAAGTTTGAGTTCATTTGTTATTTATTCCCACTCTTTGTTCATTGATTATTGGTATGGCAAAATGACTTATCTATTTAACCCATATATCCATTAATTAAATTTCCAGGTGCTTCGAGACAACTGTGTAAGAGAAAAAAAGTTAGTCCCAACCACTTAACACAGGAAAATGTGAAAAATATAATTAAAATATCAATCTAGGTGTGCGGTGACTGCTTCAGCTCATACTCCACAACAAACCAGGGCTGTGGCTTTTGCCTCTGGTTGCTGTAATCCTTCTTATGCTGTTGCAAAGACACGTATACACACAAAAAACCCCAAAACAAGTAACGGAAGACAAAAAAAACCCCAAACAACCAACCCCAAAACCTGTGTATTAAAGCTGCCAACTCTGTATTCTCTATCCCTAATGAAATCTCCCTAAAATTCACACTAAGGAACTGATTATAGAGTGTGCTGTTGGTTGGGTTTTTTCCCATTTTTTTTACCATCTGTCTGCCATGAATACATCTGAAATCCCTGGCTTCACCAGCTAAAATGTACTCAACAACACATTTTTTTCTCTCTTCTAATTATCCTTTTAATTTGCTTCTGCTCAGCTCCCACACCTCCTCCCCCTTACCAGATTGTTTATATTTTTCCAAAGAGCTTCTGAGAATTGCTTATCCTGCTCTTTGCACCCTTTCCCTGCTCCTCATTCCAGAAATTGCTGTCTCTTGTCCCCTCCCTTGCTGTGATCTTGCAGGAGTGAATGTGGATCACAACCTTCCCAGCAGTTTCTGACAAATAGCCCCATGGAGCAATGATCTATTAAGAGTATTTTCCTGTTACTCAGCCCTTCCTGTTCTGCATTAGTAACTGGGATAGATTCCAGTGATTATGAAGAGGTTTTGTACGAACCTACAGTACTTTATTTCTAGAGATAGATACTTCATCCAGTGACATCACCAAGATACACAAGCAGCTGCTAACTGAGATTTGACATAAAACATGTCTGTTATACAGTATTTAAGTGTCTGGATCATGGGACCAATACTGAGACCAGTATATCAGTGAAAGATTTAGGAATAAAACTATCAGTCAGCTTCCTAGTCGGAGGCTTGATCTTGATCTGGACATGTATGCAGACAACTAGTGCAAAGCCTAAGTGAGACTGCTGTGTCTAGCTCCAAAATTGCATTCCCACAACTCTTTGACAGACACCATTCAAGCCCGGTGACATTTGAACTCTCCTGCCTCTTCAAATTTCCTCAGGCTCAACACAGCCTGCTCTGAGCCCCTGCCTCCTGTCTAAATGTAATCAGGAAGCAGGAATGAGGCAGCGTGAGGCACTTGTCTCCTGAGAAGCTCCGTACAGTGTTTCAGATCTTACCTAACATACAGTGACAGAACTGGGTTCCTCAAGAAGCTGTTGCTGGTGCTTTTATGTAATAGCCAACTTCATAAACACATTTATAGATATCTATATGCTTTTCTATAGAAAAGCATTTTCTCTAGTGTCTTCATAGAAATTGCTATGAATTTCATGTAACGTGCATTGTATACATAGAATACAATACTTGTGAGGCATTCATAACAAACTGCATGTAACAAATATATTGTGTGAGTGTATAAAAATAGCAACGTTTATATAATACAATAATATATCTTTTATATAATACAAAACCTAAGTGCACACACACATACACACTTCCACCAATGGTTGGAAGATCTATCAGTGAAACAGGTCCTGAACTGGTGTTCAAATATCCAAGTCTTTGTCTCCAGATATGATCTGTCCTGTATGTTTTGGAAGGAAAGAGAAGGGAGTATGGTAGTGGCAAACTGGTCTCCTGTTGAAGCTAAGCAACTATAAAGAGCTCAAGAGTAATTTTAAATACACTTTTAAGATTCATCTGGAAAGGGTGCTGGGCCATATTTTAAAGACACTTTTTTTTGCTAAAAAAGATTGGACTAGATGATCCTTGAGGTCCTTCCCAAAATGGTATTCTATGATTTACCAGGCATGGAGCATGTAAGTAGAGAACATCTTTACCATGAAAGGAGTGGAGAAATCACTAGTGGAATGGAGAGGGATGCAGTCTGATTTGCAATTTTTCTTTAATGGTAATTTTTTTGCTGTATAAAATACAAACTAATCTTCTGATGTAAGTTCCTGTTCTCAGGTACATGTTCTTGGGAACTAAGCCCCCATGGTGCTTTGAACCTCCTTCACCCATGAATCTACTGCATTCAGAGATTTCTTTTCCCCTTTTCTGAACAGTGCTTCATTGTATCTGCAAGAATACCTATGAAATCAGCATACATGGGTAACTAGTAACTATAGTATTTTACCTATCCCTTGTGTTCAAGCTCAGGGCTTTTTCTCTGAGGTTAGCTCCACTCCTGTGAAAGCAGAGCCATGCAACAGAGACCTTGTTCTTGGCTAACCAGCTGGATATAGAAGACCACAGGAATTCTTGGAACTGACAGGGTGACAGACTGATCTGAGCAAAAGGCTGGAGACAGAAGAAAGACCCCAGACCTGGATCTCTTACCTGAACAATGAAAGACAGCCAAGAGGGACAGGTAGGCAAGATGCCAGCTGTACAGTAATGCAGATTTTATTATAGTACAGCTACTGACCCTGAGTCCTCCTTGCCAGCCAGGATGTTATAGTCAGTTTTCAGCAGAGCAAGGACCCTGACTACACAGTTGATCAAGTGAGCCATCAATCAAGTGATTCACATTGTGTACTTAAACCTCCTGCTCAAAGTCAGGTTATAATTCTTATAGCTGATGACCTCCCAAAACAGATGCCTTAAAAAGGCAAGAGCTGCAAAAGGATGTAAAGCAGCTAAAAAAATAAAGCCTCCAATTACTAATAATAAACATCAGAACCCTTTCTCCTGACCTCTTCCAAATGGGCATTTCATAAAATTACAGAAATGAGGATTTTTAGCTCGCTGGGTATTACATTTTTATAGTAATGCAAAGAGGAATATTAAAAGATTACTGGAGTAGGAAATTGCTGACCATGCAAAGAGTGGGCAGCGAGCATGGCTTTAAAAGAGATAGGACTAGCCAAGTGTGAAAGACAGGCATTGTTTCCTGGTGACTCTCTGCACCAACTAAAGGCCATGAAGCTGGCTGGATTCAAGAGGGAATTTGATTCAAACAGGTTTCTAGTGCCACCTGAGATGGCTTGAGGTGTCTGAACAACTGCACAAGGAAGTCTGAAATGAGAGAGTGCTTTCACCAGCAGACATTCTTGAAGACCAGCCACTAGAAGCCAGATGGGAGACTCTAGGATATCCAAATGGCACCATCATGATCTGACACAGTAGATCACATCTATTGTACAGATTGCTCACTTTAGCTCAGGGGATTCCTACCTGTTTGAGTCCTTGCACCACCAATGCTAAGCTGCCGATCATTCCTCTTTCCCTAGTAGTTTGTGACAAGCAAAGAGGGGAAGCCT
The DNA here is from genome assembly GCA_013396975.1 of Bucco capensis. Classification (NCBI taxonomy): domain Eukaryota; kingdom Metazoa; phylum Chordata; class Aves; order Piciformes; family Bucconidae; genus Bucco; species Bucco capensis. The sequence goes on from VWZO01010925.1 coordinate 1,381,635, forward strand.
TTAATATAGCACTATGCTTGGCTATAGAGGATCTGCTGCTACAGTGGTTTAAACAAATTTAGTTTAATGGAAGAGGGAAGGAAATGACAGTAGTGCTGTGATTTGGATTCTGGTGTGTAATTCATTTCTGCAGCACAGACTTTACATGTAAGTCATTGCAGAGTTTCTGTGTTCACCTCCCGTATACAAAACGAACATAACTGTATTTTCCTTACTTTATGAAAGTGACCTGAGGTAGGATGCATTAAACAAAAGGAGGAGCTCTGATACCCAAATAGAAGGTATTTCCATAGAGATGAGGCTGATGTGCAGTAATAGCATGGCTATTGTCAGGTCTGCTGTGTAAAAGTCTTAAATAGAATCCAGTTATTATGAGTAACTGTATAGCTAATATTCAGACAGCTCCCTAATGTTGCATTCAGGAGGAACAAGGAAATAATGGCTTGCTGGAAACAGCTTTTTACTTTCTTCAAAGACAATGGGCCTAAATGTTTTCCCCAGAGATTTCTGTTTTCCAAGTTGCAAATCTTGTTTTGCTGGAGACAATGTGCTAGAGCACCTTAAAAAAATGTATGAACAGATTTTTGTTAAGACCTCTTCAAAGGTGGCAGGAGTTATTTGCTAACAGCTCTATAGAAAGACACTCCACTGTAGATTGGTCTAGTGGAAGAAAATGAGACAATTTCATCTTTATATCACTAAGAGTGAGTATAAGGGAAGAATTAGATATCAGGTTGCTGGGTATAATTGTTATACATAGATATATTTTAAACAAAGTTTACAGAAGTTGTTTATCTCCCAGTGTCATTGCCATGGGCAGTACAGAACCATAGTATCAGCCCATGATCAGACTGACTGTAGAAAATCAGTTAGGTAGTAAATGATATAAGATATAAAGATATAAATATAAGATATATAAGATATAAATATAAGATATACTGATATAAAGATATAAGATATACACTGCACCTCAAGTACTGTGTGCAGTTTTGGGTGCCTCAGTATAAGAAGGACATCGAACTATTGGAGCGTGACAAGAGGAAGGTGACCAAGATCATGAAAGACCTCGAGGGCAAGATTTATGAGGAGCAACTAAGGTCACTTGGATGGTTCAGCTTTGGGAAGTGAAGGCTGAGAGGTGACCTCATTGCAGTCTACAACTTCCTCAAGGAGGGCAGTGTAGGGGAAGGTGTTAATCTCTCTGGTGATCAGCAACAAAACACAAGGAAATGGAATGAAGTTGCATCAGGGGAAGTTCAGATTGGGTACTGGGAAAAGGTTCTTCACTGAGAGGGTGGTCAGTCACTGGAACAGGCTTCCCTAGGCAGTTGTCATGGCACCAAGCCTGTTAGAGTTCAATGAGTGTCTTGACAATACTTGTATAATTATAGATTTATGTAGTAGGAGCAGGGATTTCGACTTGGTGATCCTTATGGATCCCTTCCAACTCAAGATATTCTAGGATCCTAAGAAATTTTCATTGCTTCATTAGACAGAAGATATTGTCCATATTTGTAATATCCTGTATATTTCTGAAAGTGTTCTCCCTTCTTTCCTTTTCTTCTGCTGAGCCTTCACATTTTTGTAATGAAGTTTTGTGCTGTCCAAATCCTATCAAGGGCCATCTTTTTGTCTTTCTAAAGCTGAAGCTGAGGAAGCAGAATTTTGTAATTGGAACATTGTTCAAATTTTTGTCCAGCACTTGGGGACTGCTCCTATGACATAGCGTAGTCCAGGGATATCCAGGAATACCTTTGTTCTTTCCTCAGAATTATTCTTTCCTCATAGGATTCCTCTCTGCTACAATGGAAGTAAAGTGAAAGGCTTAGGACTGAGTCTGTCCTTGGGGATTCCATGTCTTACCTTTGCTCCTTGAAGGATGTTTTGGAGCTTTTTGTTTTGGTTCTCTGTTCAGTCACAGGCTTTCTGTTTGACTTTGGGAAAATGGCATCCTATCTCTTAAACACCAGTGTTTAATTTATAAAATAAGAATATGTGGGGAGAAAGCAAACTTCCTATAAGCAAGTGCTGGAATGCATTTTTCTTTCTGAAAACAAACTTTAAAAAAGGCAATTGAAACTTGGCTGGCATGGGGTGATATTGCCTCTCAGACAGGGTCTACAGTTTCTTACCATTTGTCCCCAGATCTTCTGTCCTATAAGGACACCAGGCCGTGAGGACCAGGAGCTGGAAGACACTGCACTTGTCTGCCCTGAGCACCCTATGTACTGTGCAACACTCCAGATATTCCTGTATGACCTCACTGACATCTTTTTTCATCCATACTGGAATAGCTGATACCTGTATTTCTATGGTATCAGTGGGGAAGAGAATAAATAAATATATATATGAAAGAGAGAATAGTTGCTTCCTTCAGGGTTTTTACCCAGGGGAAAACAAGACAAAGTTTTCAGTGGCTCACCTAGCATCAATATTCTACTCCTATAAAAGGTAAGTATAATATATCAGGACTGCCTATCTGTTTAGAATGATGGCAGCTATCACTTCCAAAATAAAGTTTACTTTTAAGTACTGGTGGTCATATCAAATCCTATCACTATGTCAACACTAGCTTGCCAACTGTCATGAAATATTGAATGCTGGTAAAAAAAGAGACCTTATCAAAATTGGCTGTCAGTAAAATCAGTGGAGAAAAGAAAGTGCTTGTCAGTAAGGACTTGAAGATAATTTAGGAGAAAGAAGAAGGGAATTTTTTCCCTTAGTCTGGTTGAAGTTCCTGGGCTAAATGCATTTTTTAATATGTAATTTAGATTTATAGGCTTGTTAATAGTTTGTACAACAGATTCAGTACAAACCAGCAATTCAGTGTATTATTGTAAAGACAGGTGGGAGTCCAAAATTGCTTTAAGAACATAATTTTCTGAGATAGAGGAGTGTTTTTAATGTAGCATCTGTATTTATTGTGCTTTTACTTTCTGAAGAAAAAAGTTTGGAGAGAGTACAAAAAAAAAAAAGCTGAATCCCTCCCTAGTAAATAGGTTTTGTTGTTGACATTTAAGTCTCTAAGCCAGAGTCTTTTCTCCTACTTCTATACGAAGATCAGCAAAACTCAATGGAGAAGCACAGATGTGAAGTCAATGCCCATCTTTTCTGTACTGTGCTTTCCAAAGCAGCTCTGTAGAAAAAGACCTGACTGTCTGGGTGGACAGCAGGGTGACCATGAGCCAGCAATGTGCCCTCATGGCCAAGAAGGCTGACGGCAATCCTGGGCTGCATAAAGAAGTGTGGTCAGCAGGTCAAGGGAGGTTATTCGCGGGGATCTTATAGCAGTTTTCCAGTACCTAAAGGGAGATTATAGGACAGAAGGGGAGAGACTTTTTAGGAGGTCAGACTGTGATAGGACAAGGGGCAATGGATATAAACTGAAGGAGGGGAAATTTAGATTGGAGATGAGAAGGAAGTCCTTTACCCATAGGGTGGTTAGGCACTGGAACAGGTTGCCCAGAGAGGTTGTGGATGCCCCATCCCTGGCAGTGTTCAAGGCCAGGCTGGATGTGGCCCTGGGTGACCTGGTCTATCCCTGCTCAGTGCGGGGAGGTTGGAACTAGATGATCTTTAAGGTCCCTTCCAACCTGGCCATTCTATGATTCTATGATCTTCCCCCTATACTCTGCCCTAATGAGGCCATATCTGGAGTACTGGGTCCAGTTCTGGTCTCCCCTGTTCAGGAAAGTCAGTTCTAGGCCAGTTTTACTCATTTTTAGTACCTGTATTGTGTTGGCTTTCATCTGAATTCAAGAAACTTCACTTAGCTCTTCTTAACTCTCTTGGATAGTCTAAAAAATGTGTCCCTTTGTCTTTTAGCCTGATCCTGCCTGGCCATGTAACTCTGGATTTCTTGTGTATGTGCTGTCTTAGTTTTCAAAAAGCATTGTCTCTTTTGCTCTGATGGTGAAGCAATCTCAGAAGGTAAGTGAGCACAAAGTCTCAGGTGGAATATTCTTGAGTTCTCTTGTGTACACACCTAAAGAATCTTTTCAAGCTCAATCTACTTTCCTGTCGGTTGCAGCATCCACCCCTAGCCCCAATTCCCAACCTCAGTGTCCTAATTTCCTCCCTGACTGATTGCATGAGTCTTTTTTCCTTCTGCTGCTTTTGTTACTGTCATTGCAACCCTTGTTATTTGGGGAAGTGTTCTGCAGCTCAGTTAAGCATCCTGAAGCCAAAGAAAAATGTGTTAGAAAGTACAACAATTGGGAGAGATTCAGTAGGGACATCTGCTGACAATACTGTTAGGTCAACAGCCCATGCAGTTGACAGATTGATAGTCCTAGAACTTGGAAAACTACAGTACTGGGAAGCTGACAACTTCTGCTGCTGGAAATCTGATGATCACTTGTAATAGCAAATGCACACACAACTTATGATCAGTTTGGGTAAAAAGCTGAGCCTGGAAGGTATTGAATACCTTCAGCTGCTGCTATGTGAAATGCAAATTGAAAAGGATCAGAGTGCAGAGGGGCACAGCCTGAATTTTTCTAATGAAAGCACATCTGTTGGTCTGTGTCTGGTGCTGGACTCCCCATTGCAAGAAAGGCATGGCAAACTTCAGGGAGTTCAGTGGAAGGCCACTGAGATGACTGAGGCTGAAGCACTTGCAAGGTGAGCAGAGGCTGAACTGAACTGTTGAGCCTGGGAAAGAAAGAAAGGCTGAAAGGACATCTTATGGTCTTCTTAAATTGCTTAATAGAAGGGTATAGAGAAGCCATTAACAAACATTTTATACACAATAAAAAGAAACAAAAAATTATAAAACTTAAGGAAAAAGAACATTTTAAATTCTTTTCAATGAATGAAAGACTTTCGGTGGACTCAAAATAGACAATGTTGATGAAGAAATAACTTCATTGACAACTTCTCTTTCCAAAATCATCAAAAGAGGGGTTTTGACTTTTTACATTTGACAATGTGAATTGTAACTTTGAATTCAGTATTTCAGTTTTCAGAAAGATACTATTTCAGTTCATTTTTCCATATGCCTCTAATCCTTATTGTCAGAAATAATCTGTAAATACTGTGAGGTAGAAGAAAATTTTCTTGATCATTAGTTGTACAGAGAGTATTTCAGGAGTCTGTGAAGCAGGAAGCACTAAAAACTTTTAGGGTTATACTGGGTGAAGTAGTAGAGCACAAGAAGTATACACTTACCCAGCAGAGCCATGCCCTTCCCTATTGTCAAAAGGTAAATTTGCTTCTTTGTTCCACTATCGATCGCAGCCATTTGTTATCTTCTGAATCTCCAGCCTTAGAGTGAAATTTGTCAGGTTTATCCTCTACCACAAGGTCACATTCAAAGCAAGTTCAGCTACTTTTGTGTACAAAAATGCATATTAAGTAAAAGCACTGTATCCCTTTTAACCATCCTTTCTTCCTTCTACCATCATTTATTCTTATCCAAACTTTTTGATTTAATCTAAGTGTGTGGACAATTGAATAACTCTTCGATTGAATCTGGACATTTTTTGTTTACCTTTTACTGTCCTTCCTCTATTAAGCTAAGGACAATCTGATTCTATTTATGCTGCCTCTGAGCTTCTCCTTTTTAGTTGTGGCTGAAATATGGTTCTGATCTCTGCGTGGCAATTGGGGTAGTTTAGATTTCAGAATGGACTGCTCTCAGCAGAGTCCTAAAGAAACCTCAGGGCCCAACTATTTGTAACATTTATCACTTGTTAGTGAGGTGTCATATGCAGGACCAAAGGTAATCCATGAGACTGATTACTTCAGAATGGCTGAACAAAGACTGCAGATGCATCTGCCTTTATTAACAGATGCAAATGGAATCAGTTTGTATTAAAATGTCTGTTACAGAACACTGCAGCACCTACTTATTTTGGTATGATTGGCATAACTGTGTCTCCTTCCTGTGCAGGGATACCAGGGTCTCTTTGCAGGTGTCACTAGTAGTACTACAAAACCCCATAGCAACTGTTGTACATGGAGGGATAGGGCAAAAAACCCCTAGTAAGTAGCATTTCAGGACTGTAGAGGGCACATCAGACTTGAGAGACAGTCATTGGACTGGGAATGCTTCACAAAAATCTCCTGCCTTTGTACTCTTTAAGGAATCCTTGGAGTCAGTCCAAGTGCTCACCCTAACAGCCTGTCAAGTCCCAACTGTGACTTGCTATTAGAACTTCATAACAAAAGCAGAGGGAAAAAGCCTTCCTATATGGAACCCAGTAAGTGACTAGAAGGAAGAAGGACTGCCTTCCTCAGGATGCATTGGCTGAAGATCTGACAAAAAGCTGCATGAAGCATAGACTGAGGCTTCAGGAGCTCTCTTACTGTTGTGTGTTACTTCTTTGGATGAACAAAGCATGCTCAGTTACAAGCTCAGCTGTCGAGGGTAGCTCATCTGTGTTTGGGCATCTGGGGTTTGTATGTGTACATGTACATAGGGAAAGGCAGCAGGAGAATTCACTTTGGAATAGCTAAAATGCTGGTAGAAATCAGAGAAGTAGTGTGTATCAGGGGTGGTAGTTACATTACTGGGATCTAAAGAAATCTCAGACCAAAAGGTCAGTGCTGTTTCTAAGGATGTTAAGTACTTTCTAGCATGAGGGGCTGCTTCTACAGATACTTCTTGTTTCCTGTCTTTTCTGAAAAGGAAAATGATTCAGTAAAGAACTATTCTTTCCTGCAGTAAGAAAAATAAGTCTGCCAAAGGAAATAGTGCTGTGCTTCCATTCAGATTGCCTAATGACATAAGATAATGTTCAAATTCAGATCAATGATCCTTGGTCTGAATTAGGCAGAAAAAAGGCATTTACCCTTGATGTCTCACCCTGTATAAGTGAGCAGCCAAATCATTTATGGACTAGCCAGTGGAATAGAACTAACAGAGACTATCTGAGCTGTTTTAAACCATTTCTACTGTGAGTTACCACCTTCCATCAGTAAGGTTTGCCTGGTGCTTTGCTGACTCTGAAAGCATTGTGTCCTTACTCATTGATCCAAAGTTCTCATCTTTGTGTAGTGCAATAGGGATGACACCAACATCTCCTTTTTTTGGTGAACTATTTTATATAAAGTGCTTCTCCTTGTATATGTCTGGAACATATTAAGTCACTGTGGTTAATCCCTTGATTATATAGTTTCAGCTAGGCATAGTAAAATAAAACCACTCCAAATTAGATAAGGAGTGGTAGGGCAGTTTCAGGACCTTTCCTTACCTGGAATCATTACAGAACATCCTATGAGGTGGTTCAATTTTGTACTTCAACTTTGAGGGATTTCTTGTAAGCACAAGCAGTTTCTTTTTTCCTGCTTGTATATTAGTAACCAAAACATCCATGTAGGAAATCAATATGAATTAAGATTGTTAACTCCCAGTTATAAAGGGAATGAAGAGAATACAGTGAGATGGGTAGCTTAATTGCATATCTTTCAGAGCATTTGAAAAATATGAGCTTACTTGCAATACTTATTGCCTTTATTATCCAGTACAATTTGTAAGCAGAAATATCTGAGAGTCAATTAAGGTTTGAAGAAAAGTTTTCTTTTCTTTTCCAAACAAAAGTGTCATACATCATGCAGTATCAACTCCAGTGTTAGACTAGCAGAAATTTACTGTACCATGTCCCCACAGTGAAAATTTGCAGCTAGATTAATGTTCCTTTAGATGGCATTAAATCAATTTCATACATATGCTCGTATTTTCACCAGTGACTTTCTGCAGTAGCTGATGTTTTTGTAGGAGCATAAAGAAAAAAGAAACCTCAGTGGATTTTGTTCAAACTTCATATATGTAGATGGATTTATATGCAAGTATATATACACATATATACAGGTGAACATCACACTTCATGCTTCACTTACTATGAAAAAGCCTTGAGGTTTCAAAGTTAACCAACTTGCTTCATGATTTTTGTGGCATATACACTTCTTATTTTCAAGTACACCTTCACACAAATGAGAAACTTGGAGAGTTACATATATTTAATATAGATATAATTGAAACCTTCTTTTTCTCCCAGTTTATCAAAATTGTTCTTTTTACGCAACTTATACTTCAGCAATTGACATATGGGGATAAATTTGTCACGTCTTCCTGTCTCATGCTCACCACACTGTAGCTGAATTCATCCTGACTAGTTCTCAGTAAGTCAATGAGATAACAGCACTTTCCATGGCAAGGCATGCAAACTGCCCAGTGAGGTTCTGCCTGTCGGTGGGAGCTGGGTCCCTGACAAGGGCAAAGCAACCTCCTGGACAGAACTCCAAAAAGGTCATTTTTCCTGAGTATTCATTCTGAAGAAAAGACATTGAGGAGAACAGAAGTCAGCTTACTAAGGCTGTCCTCATGGAGCAGCCATGAGGGCAAAGTGTCTCACCTTCTTCCCTCATTATTTATCTGACAGTCATCTGAGGCATCATCTGTGCAGCAGTGACATCACCACAACATCACTGGTAAACAGGTCACAGTTTTTTCTTCTCAGTTACTTTGTGGTAGGTAAAACCATGCCAGTTGCTTTGGTCATCAGCAGCTAAAGCTGTGCCTCTTGTAATGAAATGGTATCTCACCTGCTGCTTGATATGTTTCCAGGTAATATGAATCTTCAGGGAAAAAAACACACTTCTGTGTAGGCATCTCACCTAGAAGATCTGATCTGAAAAAGAAGACCTCATTTTATACCATAGTAAAGGAGGAGTAAGTCTAATGAGTGGAGAAATGACTGCAAGTGAAAGGAGAATCAAGCCCAAGATTTGCAAGTAGCTCTACTGTGACTTTGCAGTTGAGGAATCTGCTGGGATAGAAGGATTTACAGGCATTCAAGTACAGGTCTATTCTGTGCTGGGACACAATGAATGTAGGGATAATGAGGCAAAGACAGCCCTTATACATGGATATCTCTAAATGTGCCTAGGGAAAAAATATTCCCTTTTCAGCATTATAATGAGGAATCTGTGAAGGCCTGTGAGGTCTCTTGAAGGGACAGTCAATGGCAAGTGCTCACCACCCTCTAGATGCAAGTGAACTGATCTCTCTGTTTTGTTGTATGATCTCTCTTCTGTAGTATCTAAGCATCTCACAGACATTGCCATCTCTCAGTCAGATAGGAGACTCATTGTATTTTGCAGAGGAGGGAAGTGGAATATAGAGAATACTACCAGGAAACTTCTTAATTGGCATTACTATTCAGGGGTGCAGGTGATCAGCCACAAGCCTGAGGTATTTTAACTTTCCACATATATCTAAATTTCATGGCAGAAGTATTGTAGCCTGGGGAAGCAACTCTTCCTACACACAGAAAATTGGTGGATAATGTTTCCTTAGGATGCTGCTCAACACTGATGTGTTACTTTTGATGTTTTTCTGTGAGTAACTAATGTTATGCATAAAGTCCGTCACTAACCTGGGTAACAAACTCAAGCTGCTCAAATGCCTGTTTATCATGTAGTTTTCTATCTTTCTATGTCTTTTTTAGCTGTATTGGTTAATACCATCTCAAACTCAGTCCTTGTGTTTCTAAGCAGCATCCAGAAACAAAGTAATCCTTTTATTTTCTTCCAGGGAGGGATTCAATTTAATTCCCTGCAAGGTTTCATGTGTCTTGTCATTTCTTTCTTAACCCTTTGTCCTCTTATGATGAGTACCTTTTGTCAGCACAGTAGACAGTTAACTTCTAATTTCTGGAAGGAGAGAGGTTTGGGTTTTTTTTCTGACACGTGAGTCAGTAAAATTGTAAATTAATAGCTGGGTCAAGAAGAAACTGACCCATTAAGCACTTGTTTTGCAAATTGCATGAGTGACTCACTTTCAGCTTTGGTCAGCAGTGTTGAGTGGAAAGAGAGGCCTCTTACATATGCATTCATTGTGGAAAATCAAAATGAGTACCAACAGAGGCATTATGAGCTTGATTCCTTTTTCATACATATATCCTGGGGTTTGCTTTTTATTGTTACTTAATTTTCAATGCAAGGCGAACTATGCACTAACAGAATCATAAATGAAAAGCTGACTGCAAAAATCCTCAAAGATTTAACAGCCTTGGAAGAGAGCTGACACTTAATGTCTGCCAGTAATGTGCATGGAACAGCCAGTGCATTGACTCACATGCCTTCACCTGCTTTATTGGTCTTAGGAAGGATTTTCAGATTCCACATAGGGGACTGTGCCTCTGAACCTACAGATAAGCTGCACAAGAATTGTGTTTCATGAATTTTTGGTCTTGAATATGTGCAATGGATGGTATCTATTGATTCTTTAGCTCTGTTCTGCTTTGAGTTTTTATGTTCTAAAAGCATAAGAAAATAAATTCTGAACATTATATTAGTTTTAGGCTCTGTTCTTCAAGTATGCCATTTTTTATCTTCTGTGCTAGTTCTTGGTGGTTTTTTGTTTATATATGCACACACAGACATACTCATACACATGCTTCCTCTATCATTTCTATTGCCTATCCTGCCTTCTTTAAAAATGCCTTTTTAAAATTTCTGACAATTCTCTGTGTCATATTTAATTTAATCCAATATTTATAACCGTGATAAAATGAACAATCACCCAATACTTTCTTGTGCATGGTTTGAAGCAATTTTCATAAATAAGGATTTAATAAAAAACAGGTTTCATTCTTTACACACTAATTAAAAATTAAGAGGAAAAAAATAAAAGTGGAGCAATAAAAATGGACCAAATTCATCTCTCAATTGCATGCACTAACCTGATTGGATTTGCTGGATTTACTGTAATTTAAAATGTGTGTAAGGGGGAAAAGCAGAGCTTGGAATTACTGTTTATGAAAGGGTGAGCCAACAGCAATAGCAGGGTAGTAATTAAAGAGTGCCTCTAGCACACTCTGCAGAAGGAGCACATATGCCTTTGCTCACTCTCTCAGGGTGCTACCTGAAAATTCATTAAACACAAAGCTTAGAGTTTAGCAAGGCAGTCAAAGATAAGCAGAGGCAAGGGAAATATTTGCCACTGTTGAATTACCACAGCTCAGCTGACTAATGCTAACAGGGATGCTGTTGCATCAGGGTCCTCCTTATATACTTCCTTACCACTGTCCTATACCATTGTGTGGCCAGTATTGGAGGCCCAGGGAAATTTGATTCATCATGGACTTCTCAAGCACAAGGAGCTCATTCTAAGCCTCTGAAGCCAAGTGTGTCTGAGCACGGCATGGTGCGCACACTGGGGACTTTCTACTGTCAAAGCTCAAATTCTAGTTGTTCCTTAGAGAGACTTCTCATAAGCAAGGTGAAACATGCATGAGGAACTGGAGTAAATAACTGGAGTGGGGAAATCCTTACCCTCACTAAGGGAAAGACTGAAAAGTGGCACTGAGCCATCCTCACCTTTTCTTCTGGATGGAGCACAGACACTACTACCACATGCCTCCTGCAAGTAATTTTTGTGCCCCAGTTGGCCCATTTCAGTATTTTGTTTCCTTTGACAAAACACAAACTAAAATTAATTCCTGTCCTATTTTGTTCTAAAAATACATTTTGTGGGATTTTCAGAGAAGCCTTTCCCTATGGTATTCAAGTGAGTGGTCCATCAGAGCTATTTATCACTGCATTATATGACATGGCAGATAACAGCAGACTGTACTGCATGATGCAGACAGTGCTGTTGGAGTGGAGGTGTCATTTAGGTGCAATTAGGTTGTCAAGGCTGCAAAATTCTTGATGTATGTTTCTAGCATACTGTTGCATGATAACTTTTCCTTCTTGGTAAACTGGTGTGTCTGCTACCTGACAAAAGCAGTGGGCATGTGAAGGTTTGAGATGGCAGCTGTCTCTGGAGATACTACACCTGCTCTCTGCGTTACTCTTACGGGACAATCAAGGTTAAACATGAGTAATAACACCCAAGAAGTGTTAAAGATTTTTTACAAACACATAATCCTTTCCTTTTCCTGGAAAACAAAAAAAGTATAACCAAAAAAACCCCCAAACCTCAAACTTATTTTCACCTTGAAACTTGTCTGGTGCTGAGTGATTTTAGGAATATCTGGGTAAAGCAAGGTTTACTGCTTCTCTGGAAAGAACAGATAAATTTAAAGTGATTCTTGAGTCCAATCTGTGTACTTGGACTGTACCATAGGAAACACCTTAAAAATCAGTGTGTCTTCTATGAATCTGGAGGAGTTGCTTTGATGTCTGGAACTGCCCTTTGCCCAGTTCTGAGAAAAATCTTTCCCAGTGGGAATTAAACTCTGCAATTATCACAGTGGAGGAGGAAAATGTATAACAGTGAGGGGACAGAGCTATCTCACATTTTAAAAACCACAGTATTCCTTATGGGACAGCAAATCACATATGAAAGTGAAACACTTTTGATCTGCTAAATGCTTAAAAGTGAAAGTTTTTCTCCTAAGGGAGAGAAGGATCTCTCTTATAAATTAAAACATTCTCATTTGGATTATTAAATCGTTTCTCAGTGGGAAAAGAATAAAATTAGAAATAGTACTTTTAGTGTGAGAATGGTGGAGTTTTCACGACGCTGCTTTCTTTTTGGAACAATGAAAAAGCTTTTGACATGTTTTTTTCCTAGATCTTGTAAAATCATTCATGGTCAATCCCCAAAGGGCCTTGCACATATTACCAAGGTGTTGAAATGTCACATGTGAGGGAAGCAGGCAGTATTGGGACTGATGGAATGGAGTAGCAGAGAGGGAGCCTGGGGCCTGTGTAGCTCAAAGTGGCTGGCAACTTGGAGGTTATGTGTTAGCTCTCATACCATTAAGGCTGGAAGGCTAAACCATTTCTGAGAATGGCATTGTGAAGTTGTTTGTTCTTTTATGCTTTTGTAAATGGTGCTCATAGTTTTGCAAGACAGGTTTACCAGGATAAGAAATGGAGACAGCCAGAGATTGGATGCAACAGAAAGCTTTTTGCTCAGTTAATTATTGTTAAAATGGAGGATTACAATAAGGAAGTCAGAATGTAACCCTCCAAAAAGCATATTTGTTTGTGCTTTATATACCTACATCTACTGACATTTATTATTTTCTGTTGCAAGGAAGTAATAATAATCCTGTGTCTGGCTTCATAAAGTGTGTGGATTTGCACATATGTCTGTATCAATATATAGCAATATGCAGTCAGCTAGCATTTGTTTGCAACTAGCTGTATTTCTGCAGAGCTAATCTCATCTTCTATCCAATATAAAACTGTCAGATTGTCTGTTATGCTAGGAGACCATTTATATTTCCACTTGTGCATAGTTAAATCATTGTTCACAAGCAGCTCTTAAAGTCTAACTCATTCCTCTGTCTGTGTGTATGTATATGTCTGTCTCTGTTTAGTTCTCTGCATTAACCAAAACTATGTCAGGAACTGCCCAAGAACATTTGGGTACTCAACATCAGAGCTCTTCCATCACTAAACTGTTTCCTTTCAGACCTGTGCAGGCACTGAAAGGTTAAGAGATAAAGTTTCTTGTTTGCTGTAGACTCAGTGCAGTATCCCTAATGCTGACTCTGAAGAAGTTTTTAATAAAGCCTTGTGGGATTAGAAAAGGGGGCTAAAAAAGTAGTCTGATTATATCAGAATTGATTAAATATGCTGTAATCCTTGCTCTCTGATGATAGACTTTCAACAGTAATGAGTTTCCTTGCAGTGCAGTTTAAAACAAAGTTTGAGAGCTTTTAGAAAGGCCACAGAATTAGAGCCTTTCTCTGACTCCTAAACACCATGAAAAAGTATAAGAAAAAAAAGGGTACATATTATCAAAGTAATTATTTTGACACTTTTATAACAGTATAAACAACTGCTCAGGTTTCTGAATATTCAGTGATCTATATTTCTCTCCCTTTTTTGCATTCCTCAATTTAGGTCAGCCATTCAAAGCAAAGTTAGTCATTCTTCTCAGAGGCAGAGCGCTATTCAACTTGCCTTTTCACAAGCAGCTCAGGGTGTTTCATTGTTCTTTGAAATGTGACAGGGCAATCCTCCTCTAACAAACAGTAAATTTTCCTCTAGAATAAACCACAGATTCGAAAGATCTAATGAGAAAGAAAGAGTAAATGATAAAAAACAGAAAGAGTCAAACCTCAGCTAGCAGAGACAAGAGACTTTCCTGCCTGTAAAGTATATGCCAGAGAAGTGGGTTTCAAACCTGTGCAAGATATTCTTCCTTCTCTATGTAACATTTATGTAAAAAGAAATCAACCTCCCATGCATGCTACTATGTCTCTCAAGTGTAGGTTTAGTGACTCTTCTGCAGAGGTGAGGTGGCAGCAGACATCTCAAACTGAAGGTGCAGCCAGTTTTATCTAGCAAGCTGAAACATGGCAGACTTATAAAGTGAATTCCTCCCACCTGTAAAACAATCTCTCCTTTGCTTACTAATTTATTTTAACACATGCCAAATCCTAATCCTGCTGAAGCCCATGGAATTTTTGCCATTAATCCCACTGGCAGTCAATTGAGCCCTAGTGTTGCTTAAAGAGTAGCTTTTTTCCTTCTTCTTTTTTGTATGAAGCAGCCCAGGTTTACCCTTATTAAGACTGTAGTGATGCTGAGCCACAGGACAGTAGGTTTCTGTAAAGTACAACCCTTCTTCATTTTAAAGACAAGCATAGGTGCAATTTTCTCCACTGATAGAATGGGTGGTAATATGTCATTTTGGCCCAATAAATGTCCCTGAGCCCACTGGGCACAGCCCAAGCATCCCTTTGCTTATCCTCTAATGAGAAAATGCTGGGATACAAAGAGCTGGCTTTCTTTTCCCTCCATGGACTGCTCTGTTTTATTACAGCTAAATTTGAAAAGCTTCACCCCTGACAACAGCAGATAAAACCTGTTGCTCCTGGCATGATATATCTTCTCCATAATCATGTGTACATGTGTAGTTCCCATTAGCTATAATAAGGGTTATGTATTGAGAGCAGCTGCTATTATCCAATAACTGTCTCATACTATTACATCTGGATTTATTTAAATGCTCTTGTCTCCCCATACCATGTGAGCAATAGAGTGCAGGTTTCCACAACAAACCAGTGAGAAAATTCTCAGTGCTGCTGAACATCACAGTGCAAAGATGCTTTTCAGATCTATGTGGCTGACTTTTTTTCTGCAGCCAACTTCACTGGAGTCAAACAAAACCCTGAACCACAAAAGATGAGTGTTCCACTTACAACAAAACTGCAGCTCAAAATCTTCTTGGTTGGTTGTGAGGAGGTGCACCTCAATGATAGACATACACTTGGACTGGCTTCTGCATGGGTGAGTTTTTGACCAGAATTCATGAAAAGCAAAGGCTAGGGAAAGAAAAAGGTAATCTATGACAAATTTACTCTTGGGGTGAAAGTGCAATATGGTGTGAACTGGGTTCACTCACTTCTCTATTAGTGGTTAGTGTCCTGAAGTATAACAAAGCTCACTTTCCAGCTCAGGTCAGTCAGGGCCACAGGTTAGAAAAAATTCTGTGAGAACTCAGGGAAAAGTAATGGGAAATGCTATGTTTCATAAAAAAGGCAAAGAAAGAAAGAAAGAAAGAGACAGAGAAGGGTGAGTGTGGGAGAAGAAAACCAATAACAAAACACATTTACTGTTTAAGAGTAGCTCAGCATGGGTGGCTGAAGTGATTCAGGGAAAGACAGAGATTTTCTTATCACACACATTTTTCATCTCAGTTCTCATCTCTCCCAACACACAAAGGCAAATTGATAGGCTCTGTCTACATAGCACAGGATTTCACATTTCTCCTTGAGCAGTGGCTGCACCTCTAGAAACCTAGAACTACCCTAGGATCTGTCTCTTTTGGAGGTTCATGCCTTCTCTTCTTGAGCCTATGGACCTACTTCTTGATCTGCTGCAGGCAGGAGTTAAATCTTCTTAAAAGCTACTTCTGAATAATTAATTCCCCTCCTTCTATGCAACACAAAGTTTCATGATGCAGAACAGTGTTGTGGTCACATTTAGCCCAGAGTATGTAATGTCCTCAAACCCACTTTGCAAAATGCCTTTTTTGCTGGTTCTTCACTCTCTGGTCAGAAGGTTTCAGGTAATGTCAGATAATTCAGAATGGGGAGCTGTCTTTGCTTTTTTCACCACTGAGTCTTGGGATTTCTCCCTATTCCAGGGGGCAAATGGATAGTGAGAAGGAAAGACTGCAACCTCCAATATGCCCTGTTTTATCTATATACCTGAATATACAAAGCTTGTTCACTAAGCAGAAAACCTAGACACTGAACTCTAATGGCCATATTTTCTAATTAGAAGGCACTCAGAGACCCAGCTCCATGTTTCCCTAGATGTAACAGCACAGTTGTGTGGATGCATTCACCTCTGTGCTGTATGGGAAGGGTGGCAATCATTAGGGGAGCTCTTGGTATGGCAGAAATAGGATTTACTAGTGTCTAAATGCACAGGAGTCAAATATGATCCTTCAATCACATAGTCAGATCCTTTTTTTCTCTCTAAGATGACCAGAAGTCATCTTTGAGGGTGAACCCAGTCTGTATGAATGTATAGGAGAACACCTTAACATATGGTTCAGTCTCTGACTTTACAGCAATTCAAGTTAAGCCTGTGACAGATAGTTGCCAGTAAAAACTCTTATTTATCTGTGCAGTTCCTTATGTGGGTGCAAATGTGTGGCTGAGTTAGATTTATACGTTTTCAGGCAGCTAGTTTTAGTCAAGAGGCTGACTTACTTTTTGCATAAAACATTTTTTTCCCTGAATATATATAATGTGCTGTGGAGGGTAAGTACATGTCAGTAGTTAAATATGCTGAACACTCCAGTGCAAAAGAAGAAATGACCTTACTGGCTGGGTTTTTAGGTGAGCAAAGGAATGTTGCTGTGGTGTTTCAACCTTGTAGGGCTGTTTTTTTTGCTGCACACATGTCTGACTAGCCTTCCAAAGGCTGAGGTGAGCAATTCCACAGGGGAAGCAAGTCAGGCATTCAAGAGATGAAGAGCTGTTGAATTCACAATACTTCTGTCTGCTTTTCTAACACAAGCCCAGACTTAACAGATGGGTCCTGAGGTCTGTTTCATGACCTCCCATGCTGTCATTGAGATCGGAAATCCCCACTGCAATTACTGGTAAGTTCCTTTGTCCTCATCCGTTATGAACGTTGACTCCCTGGGGAGAACATGTTATCCAAGAAAATGAGTAAGGCTGACATTACACCACTGAGATAACAGGCTGGACCTAAAATGTTATTCTTTATTTTGGGGTGGATAATTTGTTATTTATTTTTTTATTGTCTTCCTGGTCCTTCCCTACTTTATGCAATTGTAACAGTAACAATATACTTGAAGGCTAACATTATAGAGAAACTAATTACAACAACAAAAATAAAAAGAAAGCAAGTGAGGAGGTAGGTCTGCTTTGTTGTGAACCCCTCAGTAAACTGTACAAAATGTAGCATGCTGCAAGTTCCATAGACATTCAAACAGCAGCCCCTGATCTAACCCTGAGTGGCTCTATCTCCACTTCTGCAATTGCAGTCTCCTTTGGTTGCATTATTCCTCCTCAGCCTGAGTATGTTTGCCTATATTTCCCCTGTCTATTTTCTGAAGAAGCAATTGCTGTGAATGGTGGAGAAAGTTGAATGCCTAACTGAAATAAAGGAAAATTAGTTTTTAAGGAGAGTAAATTGGATAGAATAGGACCCGTAAGGATAACAAGCTGGCGATAATTCAGTGTAGTCTTCCTGTTCTTCTCCTGTTTATTAAATATTCTTATTGACTTCTGCTTCTCAGTACTCTATGTTCTGTAGTGTACTAAATTACAGTAACTGAATATTCTGCCTACATATGCTGACTGGTCATTTGAGAGATGAGTGTACTTAAGACAGAAATGCTTTCCTTTAGTCCTTGTATCTTTGAGATGCCTGTTATAAAATGTACATCTGCACTTCTCCCTGCCAAATGAGATTTAATGCTGAAAAAGACACAAAGCTAAATAAAATAATAAACTTTATGGAGGATCCTGATTTTGACTCACAATTGTCTAGCCACTGCTAGAATTGTGAGTAGGAATTAAAGCCAATACCTCCATGCCCTCTGTTCAATAAAAGAAGTCCTACCACACAAATGTTCCAGAAAGCTTAGTTTCCTTTTGTTTATGACCTAATAATGGTGATGGATTTTCTCAGGCTTTACAAATTTTGTCTCTTTTTCTTGGGGAAAAAGACCCTCTGAATGTTAGCCTCTTCTGGCAATGAAGGGTAAACTATGCTGGGCCAAGGAATGTTCTCAAGTACAAGCATGTATTTATCTCTAATGTTTAACTGTTATTACTTCCTATAGAATAGCTTTACCAGGTACATCTAAAAGTCTTTTAGCTGATTCCTGGCCATGGCAAGGGGAATTGTATAAGCCAGTGACTGCTCTCTGTAGACAACACAGATGACAACATCCTGATCTTGAGTGAGAAGTCTTGCTCCATGGATTTATGCTATGGTTTTGTAGCCAGGCAACAGGTCTTGGCCAGTATTCTTTGCTACCATAGGATGGATTCAATGTTCCAAATTTCTTCCCTTTTCAGAAGAAGTGGAGAGGATGAAACACCACTTTGCTTCCTTCCCTAATGACTGGGCTACAAAATCCTGTTCTCAGAAATGTTCTTTTCTTAGCTAAAAAGAGCTTTAAAATGTTATTTTAGTTTTTGCTGTACAGTGGCAGAATTCCATCACCTTTCCATCCAGCATGTCCTGTTCCTGGGAGACAGGGCATTTGCCAGGAGATTATAGCTTTGAAGTCCCTCCTCCTGATTAAAGACATCGAGTGTCCCAAAGGCCAGGCTGCTATATGAGCATTAAGAGATTTTACGACAGTAAGGAATTTTCTGAAGCTGTAATTTTTTTTAAGCATTACTTTTATCTGAAATGTTGGTTATGCTCTGAGAACACTTTTCATAAGAAGCTCCTAGAAGAGAAAAATGAGGAGAAATGCCTAATTTCTGAATCCCACTGAAGCTTGTTTGTTAATCAGATGTTGAACTGCTCAACAAATAACACAGCCAAAAAAGAAGTGCTCCTCCATTTACTCAGAGATAGAACTTGCAGGCTCGTGAGATATTTGGGACTGAAAATAGTCACATTTGTGAGCTTTAAGTGCCTCCAAATATGGATGTAAGCAGTACATTACTTTAGAAATAGTTTTAAAATTATAATGTATAAATATAAATTCTCTCCCTTGATGCTCTCATGTTATAGGACTGCCTTTATTTCCTGTATTAATGATTGAAATTTGTCCTTGCTTCTCCTACAAGACCGTTCCCTGTCTTCCATTTGCTGAACTAAATATGTTCTCCATCTTGCTTAGCTGTCTCTGCAACAGAGGCTAAACTTGCATCCAAAAGGGAATTCAACATCTACAAATTCAACATGCACTGAGTAATTTGGAGGTAGCTGTTCAGAAAATATTCAGCTTGCTCTCACTGATCTCTCTTTTCCATTTGGAGTACTAGTCATTTAAATCAAATACAACACCCTCCTACTGAACCAGGCCTCAGGACCCACACCTCTTCCAAAAATCTGGGAGAATTTCTTCTGCCTTAGGAAATCATAAAGCATATACAGTCTCGTATTGGGGAGGAAGATATTTTTTCCAGTAGGAAGTAGTTAGTTATCTGTTTTCAGCTATTTTATATAAAATTATATGCAAGTATAAGATAAGTGTATCTAATTACTGTAAGATACTGTGCCTAGCCAAGTTCCTGGTACCTAAACTTAGAGAAATGGTTGGAAGTAGAAAAAGTAATTTTGTTCCCTGTCTACACATACAAGCCTTAGTTTTTATACCTCTGGGATTCTTTAAAACAATTAAGTCTGTGTAAGTGTTTTGCTTTATTTTTCCCATGTGCAAACATGTTTAATTTGTTTACTATATTTAAAGCAATAGACTTGGGATTTTTCTCAGCCTTTCCAGTTTAAGATGTTCCTCAGCTCTCCAATGTATTCTTCAGGAACAATAGATGCTAGTTCCCATGTTTGCATAGAATTGTTATGAATTATGAATCAAACCTGTTAGGCTCAGGTCTTTCTCAGAGTGGAATTTACACTATGTAATTAAAGTGTCTATTTTATCACTCCGTCATGGGAGAACAAAGGAAATGAATAGAATAGAAGCAACCTGGGTGACAATAATAATTTAGGCAGAGTGGATTTCTTCCTTGTGGTTTGGTTGTTTTTTTTTCCAAGATGCAGGATTTCAAAGCTAGCCAGAGTGTCACTTGTTTCCTTCTTGTGAGTCACAGGGACTGGATCTGGAAGAGTTCTTCCTAGTAATTCACGTCTGCTATTGAAAGAAATCTCACCATCTAACCTCTAACTTAATACACTCACAGAGAAATCAAACATAGGTACACACTTTGTAAAGTTTTGACTTTCCTTTCAAAATCCAAATATCTTGGGAAAAAAACCCTCTAAAGAACCTGGATTCTGACCACTTAGTTGACCGTGGTGTAAGTTGGACTAAGTAACGGCCATGAGTCCCTTTTGTTGAATTATCTCATGTTCCTATCATCTCAGCACAAATAGACACTCACTGAGGTCTGCAGACTACCCATGAGATGCCTAAGTGACACCAGTAAGAGATTCCACTGAATTTTCACAGCTCATGATCCTTCTGGAGAGAAGTGAATATTTGGTAAGACTATTGCTTTTGCTAAACATCTTAACTCCTGTTATTGTGTTACTCCATGTTCATTTCACTGAGGTGCTTCAGCTTCCTGTGTTTATGCCCCAAAATGATTCAAAGCAGAAGTTCTACATAGATGCCAGCAGTTGGAACAGAAAGAAGCAAGGAGTAGTTACAATCTGTTCAGGAAGAGGATGAGGAAGCAAAAATTACTTTTTCTTTCCTTTATTACCACCATAAGTATTTCTTTGTCAGATGATAATTACTAAAATTGAACTCTCCAGAGCACAGGGAATAAGTGGAAAGACTTAGATTGACTTTAGTATATTCTTGACTTCAACAATTTCTGGATCTGTACAGGAGGAAGGAAGCACATACTCAGGAAGGAATGTATCCCTTCACCAAGTCTGCTAACGGTTCATTAAATGCAACTCTGTGCAGGTCAAAATCCATGTAGTCTCACTGGGTTTAGTAAGGACTATACATTTCAGGGGTATGAAGTCAAGATCTTGGTTTATTGTTCCAATCCAGCAATTAAGGAAGTTTCTTTGTAGGAGGGTCACCAAGCATATAGTTCTCTATCCTACAGCCTCAGCAGCTTTCTGCTGAACAGTTTCCAACCACTGTGGTATGTCCTATAGATACAAGCTAAAATGAATACAGATGAGCTGCCTCAGTTCTACTAGATGTAGTTACCAAATTTCTTCTGACAAACTAAGCAACTACAAACTACATAGGGTGGAGGCTATGGATCCTGAAGTATATCCCTCCTCCTTGACCCTGCAGATCTAGAGGTTGTTTTGGGGTGGTTTTTCCCCTGCTCCAATACCACTAGTAGAGCATTACAAGTGCAGTTCTGGGTATCCATTTGAGCCTCATGCATTTTATTTCAGTCCCCCTGCTGAGGCAGAAGCCATGCCAAGCAAGGCATAACAAAGGCACAGAAGGTTAAATACTTGCCTGTAGCATGTAGGCTCTGAGAGGCCCATGGCCAAAGGGTAGAGTGTACTGAAGAATAATCTGCTTATTAGATCATATCTCCTGTTAACAGCATGTCTAACCAAGGTCTCTAAGCTTCTGTTCTTTTCCTATGCCTCTTCTCCATCTGTCTCCCAGCAAGGAAGGCAGATTGATCTTACTGTCATGGTTCGAATCTTGTTTTTCAACCTTTTTACATATTGGCAGCATAAAGGAGTGCAACAGACTAAGATCAGTTTTGTTACGGGAGGCAGTCAACTCTTCTGTTTGTGCAAGAGTGATACAAAATGTTATGAGACTCCTCAGCAGATCTTGTTAGCTTAAACTTGGCTGCTCTGAACAAGCACATCTTCCTGTCATGTTTTGCAGATATCATGGGAAACCCACCTCTAAGTCTGCTCATAGGTCTATATAACTTTGCATTGCTCTCAGGAAAGGAGTTGTGAAACCATAGCCTGTACTGTTTCTATTATGTGTTTCTGACCCCACAGAAACATTAACAGCCAGGCATTAAGTCAGAATAACGGGGCCAGAGCCTGCAGGAGGCAGCATGGCACCTGTGGACACCTGAGGTGGGTCTTGTAACAGAAACCCTTTCAGGGGTAGATTGGAACTCTGCAGTGAGAAGGGTCATCATGTCTGGGCTTGTTTTGTTATCGTCCATAAGTCAATTTTGCCAAGGGTGCAAAAGGAAGACTCAGACCTGAGCTGATCTTCATGATGTGAGCATCAGAACTGGTTATATTAGGAAGATTCTCCCTACAGGGTGGGATATAGAATCATAGGATGGTTTGGATTAAAAGGGACCTCTGGAGGTCATCTAGTTCAACCCCCCTGCAGTGGCCAGGGACATCCCCAACTAGATCAGCTTGCCCAGAGCCCTGGCAAGCCTCACCTG
>VWZO01010925.1:1404093-1467390 GCA_013396975.1 Bucco capensis
TCACTAGTAGGTCCCCCCGAAGCCTTCTCTTCTCCAGGCTGAACAATCCCAGCTCCCTCAGCCTGTCCTCATAGGAGAGGTTTTCCAGCCCCTGAGCATTCTCGTGGCCTCCTCTGGATCTCCCAGTGGATACTTCTGCAGATTGAGTGAGCCCTCACCCCCTGTATGGTAAGCAATCTGGGTACCATGGAGGGAAGTTCTTCCCCTTTAAATGTCAATGTGTGCATATTGTGGTTTATCTTCCTAGGAATAAGATTGTTTGTAAATTAAGAATTGGTTGTGCTGTAGTATATCTCCGNATGATGTGAGCATCAGAACTGGTTATATTAGGAAGATTCTCCCTACAGGGTGGGATATAGAATCATAGGATGGTTTGGATTAAAAGGGACCTCTGGAGGTCATCTAGTTNAGGAGTGCTAAGGAATCTTTGCAATAAATCCACATTTTGCTTAGCTATTGCTGTCCATTTTCTGGGTGCCTCTGTGATAGTATTACTCATGTGGTGAGAGAGGATTGCAGGGAGCTTTAAAAATCCCTCTCTGTCCCTGCCTTTGCTTAATTAACAAACTGAACACAGTAATAGATGAAGTGGAGAGAGGGAAGAAAGGACTGCTGCATATTATAAAACCCTGACACAAGTCAGCAGGAGTACAGATATCTGCACAGCAGAAGTCCTGCAAAGACTGAGAGCATTTGGACTTGGATTTCTAGGAATAAATCTTTATCTCATAACTCTCTCTCTGTGTTTCTTTGACTTCAGGCTGTGCAGTTATTTCATAATCAAGATGCAGTAACTTAAGTAGCTATCATGGAAAGATGTGGGTGGAAACAATTATTTCTGGAATTTCTGGTTCTTTTAACATTTCTTCTGTGAAAACAAATAACATCAAGTATTATATTTCAATGTCATTAATAATGTGGTGATACTGATGTAACCACTTATGTGGTTATGGTTCCCGTTCCTGACAACTGGTGAAGGAAAGAACACAGGAAAAGGCAAGGGTGACATTTCTCCTGACACACCTTCCTAAATCCCAGGAACCTGCATTTCAGGTACTTCTCTATCTGAGCACTGGATCTGTATATTTATGTTTAATAGATGATGATGGACTTTGTTTCCAAGAACCTGTCAAATCACATTTTGGCACTTCTGAAATTGTGTTTCAATGAGTTCCACTATGTCCTTGGGCACTATATGAAAATATAAATCCTTCTGATGTTAACCCAATATCTGACTCATAATTTCTCTTGTGTCTCTACTCCCTTTTATTCTTAGCTTATGAAAAATAATGCATGATCATTGCCTATTGCTTTACTCCAGGATTTTCCAAACTCCTGTATTCTGCTGTTGTATCACTCAGCATCTTCTCTTTTCCAAACAAACACATTTTCTGCTTAATATCTGTCCATATAGAAGATGGACCATCTCTTTAGTCATTATTTTCCCTTTTTTCTAGTTCCTGCAGTTTGTGATTCAGGAATGAGAATCACATTCAGTATACAAGATGAAGGAGTACTAAGATTTTCTAGATTACTATGATGATGGTTTCTGTTTTGTTCTCTGTCCCTTTTCCTGTAACAAGTCCTCATGAGTGTCAGTCTCTTCTCCCAAGCAACAAGTAATAGGACAAAAGGAAATGGCCTCAAGTGGTGTCAGGGGAGGTTTAGATCAAATATTAGGAAAAATCTCATCACCAAAAGGGTTATAAAGCATTGGAACAGACTGCCCAGGGAAGTGGTTAAATACCCTGGAGGTATTTAAAAGACATTGTGGTGCTTTGGAACATGGTTTAGTGATGGACTTGGCAGCGATGGTTTGGTGGTTAGACTTGATGATCTTAAAGGTTTTTTTCCAATCTAAGTGGTTCTTCGATTCTACTATTGTTTTACTTGTCTTTCTGTCTGCTCTTGAGCACTCAGAAGGCATTTTCAAGAAGTGAGTCTGTATATGAGAAATCTGTGTTCAACCTGATTATATTAAAACAAAGGGGTTTTTTTTATTTAATATGCATGCAGAAATAAAAAGGTCTTTCTCATGAGGTTTTGTATAAAGGCATAGCTCAGGGTAGACAGTGGTAATGGAAGAGGATGAAAGTGATGATGTTTCAGAAAGTTGTTTGCCTGCAGGTTATGGCTAATCTTGGATTTGAGCTCATGGCACCTGTTCAAGAGACCAGGACAGAAAGTGTTGTTCAGAGAGGGATGAAGCTGTCCTTTCTCAATAACTCCAGTTCGTTCAGTGTAAACAAGCTTATTCCATCTGTGCTGCATCCTGTCATTGCCTGAACAATGCTGAAAGGAAAATCCTACACCCCACTTATTTCCTGCTCTTGACATATGAATCTCCAAGAGATTGAAGGCATCTCATAGTTGAAAGGAGAGAAAAGAAATGAGGTAATGGCCAAGCATAGCACAACTTTCCCAGCTTGCTGATTCCTCCAGAGAAAATAGGATAGACCTGAGGGTGACTCTCCTGAAAGACAAGATGCTGTGAAATTTAGATATTATGTTTTGCTCTGGTTATGTTGCAAGGGGAAAAGGATGGCAGGTGGGAGGGGAGGTGTCTTTTGCTTCCCCACATCGATGAAAAAAACTGCACACTCTTTTTATGAGTAGTGGATCTAAGATAGCAACCTGAGAATAGCTAGCCTTGGGCTTCTTGTAAACATGTAGCATGAACATTCCATCTTGGAGTAAGAAAGGGGAAGATGAGAAATTGATATTTGTGAATGAGCTAGTCATAAATTAGTAATAAGAACTGCAACAGAAAAAAAACTCTGTATTAGAGCAAGTATGAGGAGTAGCCTTGTCTTATGCCTGCTACCACTACCAAAAGTCATCTCACTGACTCTATTGACCCCTGCCCTTGCTGAAGATAAGCCATTATAAAGATTTAGATACTGCTTTTCCCCTTGCACTATGAAGAACGTATTTTTGAGGTTCTGGAAAGATTGAGGTAAAGCCTGATTTCCCCAACCTGTCATACTGGCACCATTAGACATTATGATGAAACAATGGTATATTTTTCACAAAAGAAGAAAACAAACAAACAAACAAAAAAAGGGCTCTGTAGCCCAACATTTGGATCCATGTCCATGTGGGTAGGCCCTGTGCCACACTGTGTGGAGCAGAGTCAGGCATCTCAGAATACACATTGCAGTCTATCACTGACTGAATTCCTCATCCTTTCTTTTGCAGAAAAAGAAAAACCAAAAATAAAAATCCATTTCTGGAGATCTAGGAGAGACTTTTATTTGTGCAAGTGGTGGCAAAAGCAGCATATTCCCATGAAAAGTCAGCCTTTCCAGCTCCCACCTCCAAATAACCTCCAACTCTCACAGCCTCACTGGCAAACAGGTTGTTCAGCCCCTCACATGACCAAAGGCAATGTACCTAATGGATCCAGAGAGGCTTGGCACAGAAGACTGATTTCTTCAGGCAAATGGCACTAAACTCACCAGCCCTTTGTACTCCTGCATTTGCTGACAAGATGAACAGTTCATTGCACTGCTAATCAGGAGCATCAGCAACAGTGAATTGTTTTGGCCAGTCCTTCATTCCCCAGACCCAAAGCTAATGATGTACATTGTACTCAGAGGAAAGCAGCATTTTAGAGTTATGCAGAGTGCCTGGTTAGTGCCTAGTTAATGGGAGAGGCATAAGCTGAAGCCCCTAAGTAATAATTCCTCCTCACATTAGAAAAGCATCCAAACTAAGAGGAGTATTTTAAATGAGGTCTAGTACTCTTCTGGAAGTTTTGAGTTTTAAAAATAACACCTCTTCATCTTTTTTCTGAGAAGCCATTGGCATATGCACGTAACCAACTGCAGCCTCAAGGCTGTGGCTCTACAGCTAGCTCACCCCTAGTTGTGTCCCCAATAGGAAGTAATTGCCTGATGAAGCCTAAAGATGATTGAAGCCTGAAAGCACTTCATGTTCAGGGAGGAGAGAGATTTAAGAGACCTCTCCTCAGAAATTCCTACTCCTACCTCTGCTGAGAGGATAGCTTTGTGGAATCAGTTTTTAATCTCTCTCCAGTCATTGTGCAGGAAGCTCAGCTGTTTAATTCAGGGTGGCAATTTGGCTGAGAGCCTACTAAGACTTAGGTGTTGAAAAGCTGCCCTTCTTGTCTTCCTCTGAAAGTCTTTTACAGCTTCTCTCTATTTTAAGGTCAGAGCAGCTCATCATCTTTGATTATCTATGTCTGCAACACCTCCTAAAATAAAGTATTCTCATTTTACAGATAAAGAATTGACAGCCAGAACCTCTAAAGCCTAAGGAGCCTAGTGGTCTGGCACAAGCATCTGGTGAAAGGAAATATCCAGCCAACAATTCCCCTCTTTTCCCTGCTCCCTGTGGCATTCCAGCTTATTAGCCCAGGGTATTGGCCCCTTTTATTAAACATGAGGAAACCTTTTTCATAGCAGAAAATTAAATTCTGGTCTCCTCAGCCAGCATATGACTCTTATGCAGCTGATTGTCTATTTGTTTGCACCAGTGTAAGTGTAAATCTTGATGGTAGCAGAGCTACATGTGGATAATGTGGTTACAAGTGACTGAGGTCAGGTGAGCTGGTTTTAAAATCTTCTTCTAAATGGATGAACAAGAACAAGAAGAACCACAAAACCCACATTTTTTTTTCAGTGTCTCATGGTAAAAGTAACACCCATTAGTTGTGTCAATTTTGGGTCTTATCATGGCACAGGTAACCCTTATCAGTACTACTGCCAACAAAATGCTGGAAAAATATGGTTAATAGTAATATTAACAATAATAATAACAACAATAATATTAATAACATCTTCAGTTTTAGTAAGGGACAAATAGACTTCATGTTGACACGGAATTTAGGGCAAAGGAAACTCTATCCTATGTTTTGTTGATGGTAGTTTATTACTGTAGGAGGTGCCAAGTCTGGCTTTAAAGTGTCTGAAAATATAGAAAAGAACATGCATCAGAATCTGCCCTCATTAATAACCATGTTACTTCTCTGACTTCAGCAAAAGCAGAATATTGGTTTCTAAAAGCAGATTTTAGCCTCACAGATGATCATATACTTATACAGTGCTATAAATTGCTAATGGGCTTGGCTTGTGAATTCTGTGAAGCAGGAAGGATATGGTTGGAAAAGTGCTGTTTTCAAAAGAGCTATTGAAAGAGGAGGGAAGGGAACATATTCAGGATTCCTGCAGAAATCCAAGGTCACAGGCTGGGAGCAGAACTTTGGAGAAAGAAATCAGAACAGAAAGAAAAGTCAGAAGGGTGAGAAGTGATGACATGCAGAGAAGGTGTTAAAATGACGGTGAGAATGACAAGGATGTCACAAAATGTTAATCATGTGGCAGGGACTTCAGATTTTCCTTGCTCTGTGTCTAAGCCATTTTGCCTGTGATCCTCTTCATGATGCTTATCTGGGACCATCTCTCTGTATTTGTTCAAACTTCAGCACAATAGGGACCTGCTCTCTGTTCTCTTATATCTCCAGGCATCATCATCACCCAGCTAATTAACAGCAGTAATAAATGATACTGTATTGCCTCTTAACCCTCTGCATTTATTTTTCTGTGGGTTGCATGAAAAAGAACAAAAATTTAAAAAAAAGGAAGATTAATAATCTTCAGTCAGAGTGGAACTCTGGAGAGATGACACCATCTGGATGATTAGTACTTGTTTCATTTTGCATGTTGAACTCAATACTCTTCCGGCACTAATTATTGCATACCCTTTCCTTAGACCATGACTTCTGGGGCTGTGAGTGTGATATAAATAGCAGACTAATGACATGCTGCATGTTGCTCAGGAGACCTCATGTTAGTTTACAGCATTTCTCTGATTATTACATTTTTAATAGAGAGAAGATAAAATACTGATCTCACAAGTGAGACATGAGAGCCTTAATTTGTTCACATTTTTCTAAGAGCCAGTGCATGATGAAATATTTATATGTTGCTCTCTGACTGCAGCATTTTGTGTGTGCTGGACTGTTTATTGTTGTAGTTAAGAACTGATGGGGAAAGAAATGCTGGAGTAGCAGGATATGTCAAGTGTGGAGGTAAAACAAGTATAGCTAAAGCAAACATAACTATGCATAGTGTTAAGGTCCTGACCTATCCCATACAGGTAAAGAATTGAACAATTTGTCAATTGGTGGAACTTTTGTAGGAGAATTCAAACACTGCTCCTAATGTCTGAAAGGCAAGGCAAGCACAAGGAAATTAAAACAACACGTAATGCCAACTAAAATAATGAGGTTTGCCATCTTATGGTGATGTAACACTAACTAGTTACAAAAGCCAGGAGAAGAAGCAAATTCCCAGACCTGCACAGAGCTTTTGGAGAAAGGGATGTCATCTGAAATATGGACACTGCTAATGAGATGTCCATCTTTGGTTAATCTAAATGTAACCTGGTGACACATTATCCTCCTAAGATTTCATCCTGGCAGGTTCCTTTCTATCTGTAAATTTACAATGTACCAAAATCAGTAACTGATGATAAGCACAGTGGGGCTTGGTGTGGCATTTCCAGTGTCATGATGACATTTTGGTGAGTTAACTCATCCCCCTTAGGGGTAAGTTAATAAGTGCTGATTGTTATTCTTTGTTTGTATTGAGACTTGCAAAGACTTCTTTCTCCCTGAGCAAAATGTGAGTTTAGTAAAGATTTTAAGGACTGTGTAATGCCATGTAAACAAGTGTGTATTCTAGCTTAAAGACCAAACTGATTAATTAGAAGAAGATGGAAGAATGTTTCTGCTGATTATCTTTGCTGTAATCCACTTGCTTGGCTCTTGTCTGCCCAACTCAGCTCTTGTTCTCTGCTCAGATCCCAGCTCAGTGTCTTTCTGCTGTGTGTCTGTGACTCTCTAC
Source organism: Bucco capensis (assembly GCA_013396975.1). Taxonomy (NCBI): domain Eukaryota; kingdom Metazoa; phylum Chordata; class Aves; order Piciformes; family Bucconidae; genus Bucco; species Bucco capensis. Next base: position 1,410,963 of record VWZO01010925.1, read on the forward strand.
AAATATACATTTGAATGATTGAGAACTATTCAGCAGCAATCTCGAAAATCTCTGTTCCTGACTTATAGCCAGAAACTTCCAGTCATTGCTTGCTTTATTTGATGACTGCCAGCAGAGATCTGCAAGAGATTCTGAAATACACCTTAACATTTTGCTCCAGAGACACAGAGAAAACTAAATAGGTGCTAGGGAATGAAAGAAAAAGGCAGCTTAGAGATTTTGAACCGCTAAATCTTAGGGCTGGATTTTAGTTGTCAATCTTTCCTGATTCACCAGTCTTCATATTTTCCAAACTCTATCCTGAAGAATTAAGCCTACTGGAAACAGGTTTAATTTTCTTAGCTATCTTTTGCAGTTCACATACCCTCAGAAGTCTGCAACCTAGTTTGAAATGCATTACTGAACATAAGCTATTGGAGGCATTCTAGGTTTGGATTAAGGTGGGGTAGGAATTTAGGGAGTCCATGGGGACTGAAAATACTGTCTTAGAAAATTAAGAGTAAAGATGACAGGCTTCTCTTTCCCATCCACTGTTTTGTCTCCTCATTGACCTAGCTCTGTCAGCTAGCCCAGAAAATGAAAGGACTATGGTTCTTTCCTACACTCCTTGGGGTTTCCAGTCCTTTATCTCTACTTGATTCTTCATATCCACAAGGTCCAAGGACCAAGAGTGAGGCAAGGAGAGAGGCAACGCTCCTTACAACCTTTGCTTATCTTCTTGTGCACCCATGCAGTGCTAGTCACAATCCTGGCCCTCTGTGATTCATAAACTATCTAATTCTCTTTTTAAAACTCTCTCTTAAATCAAAGAATTTTGTTTCATTGCCTCGTGCTGCATGAAGGTCAAAGCCTAGTGGTGCATACTTCACTGATTCTTTATAACAGTGCCCTCTTCAAGATCGCTTTCATTTGCCATGTGTCAATGGTTTCCACTCCCATCTTCATATAATTACAGGAAGGTGACATGAACAACCCCTCTTCACCTGTGTAAATGTCTGAAACTATCTTTGGATGTCTACAGGTAATTAAGATTTGAGCTTGCTGCTCATGTAAATGCTTTCTCTGTGCTTTTTTTTTCTTCTTTAATTTTTTTTACCTTGGGTCTTGTGGCTTAGATTTTAGAGCTGGGCATGGAAAAAATTCAATGCATTAGAAATATTGAATTTATCAGATACAATGAATTTGAGAATAAATGCTTCCATTTCTTTTCCACAAATTAGTTTATCCTCCAACAAAAGACAAAGAATCAAAACAACGAAGAATAGCTAATATTAGGAAGGCACTGAAATAAGTCTTTTAAGATAAGGAAAATGGTATGGGCTAATACCTATACAGTGCACTCAGGGGAAAAATGCAAGTAATTATAATATTATCTCTCTGTTCAGAATATGGGACTTTATGGATTTCACAAGGCACGTAAAAAGCCACATGTTCCATTATGTTTACAATGCTCCACTTCTATTGCACACAGTTAAAAAAAAAAATGATACAAAACGAAATGGAAAGTACTTTAATGCAGTTTTATTTGACTTGGTTTGATTTGCTATTGTAAGCAGCCAAAAAATGTTACAAGTGATAATTCTAAAAGTAATTGTATAGGAACTGTGCAAATATGCTGTTAAAAATGCTACAGTTTTCATCTTAAGGAAGTGACATATCAAAATATGAAAGACTGTAATGAATAATATTAAGAAATACATTGTGTTTTGAGCTGGCTGGCCACAAACACTCAAGTTTCATTTACTTGTATTAGGCAAATTCTAAGGCTGTTAGGTAGCCATGGTTTGATTCACTTGTACTTTTCCAACACCTACAGTTCCAGTTATCTAAGTGAGCAATACAGATAGCCTGATGGTCACAATAGGAAGGAAACTTCCTAAATACAGATGAATAACATGTTATATACATGGTCAGGTACAGACAGATCATACCCAAGCTCTCAACAGGATAAACCTGTATGAAAAAGCTAGTAGACCAGTATTGCATCCAGCTAATATTTTATTTCCTTCCCTCAACAGCTCAAAAGACAATATTATGAGAACTTGGATATGGGGCTTTTGAGTCACATATAGATGGCTCAGATGAATCAGAATTGAGATCTTGGGAAAAATAAAGATCCTGCTCTTATTTCTAAAACTTTGCCTGTGCTTATTTTTCTAATAATATGCAAATCCAGGTACTATGCTGTGGCATAATACATATTGTAGTTTATACTGTAAGAAATGTAATGCATATTCTACATTACAATTACTTAAATTCATAATACTATACTGCATATGATATAATATAAAACACATAAGGGATTATAATACATCACAATGTATATTGAATGTAACACATCCAATGGCACACTTCATAGTTTCAAAATCTCCTTTCTGATTACCATCAAGTGAATGTATGATCAGGATTTGATGGGAGTATAGAGTGAGAGCTAAGAGATGAAGATGTTATTTCTAAAATATATTAAATATTAGTAAAATATCATGGCCAAATATCATGGAGGAACACAAACCAGGATATGTCCCTTTCTCCCTGACTTGCTAATACCATCTGCCTAAATGTTTTTGGCAGGAGAAGAGCCTCTGAAGGAAAGTACTGGGACAATTAAGACTAGACTGGACAAAATCCAAAGAAAAATTCGGTATCGAAGAAGTGATGGACTAGGATATTTTAAAGGCCTTTTTGTTTTCTGACTCTGTGCTATTTGGTGACTTTGGATCAGATCTGTAGAGCTTAATATTTAATGTTTTGAAAAGTGTTATAGAAACACTATTGCTTTCATATCTTACAGCTGAAAACAGGATAGCAAAATAGCTAGCTCAGTGTACCAGTGTTCCTGCAGGATCTTGTTCTCTCACTTTACACTAAGTAAGATACCTGCCAATGAGCAAGGAGGAGGAGCAGCCCAGCTAGCTGTGCTTGTGCCTGTATTTCAAGCTCAGCCTGGAATAGATAGAGGTTTTTGACCCCGTGATGCTGCTGTCTGACTATTGATGTTTCCTAATGATGACAGAAGCTTGCAGGGGAGTGTAAGAGAAGAGATACAGATTTGGTAGGAGGAAGATGGAGGAAATGAAGGATTTGATGGCAGGGAATTTATGTAAATAAGACAATAAAAATTCACATTATATGCAAAGTGGGACATTGCAGTGTATGTAAAGTGTCTCCAGTTCTCTCAGCTTTCTGCACTGAGAGCACATGAGAGAGAAAGAAGGAGCACGGCCTGTCAAGTGTATTAGCTCATGTGCACATCCAGTCCTGGGAAGGATATGCTTGCACACACAGGACTTGGCTCCAGATAATGCCATCACTCTTCAATCATGTGTCATGTTTCTATTAATCTTGCAAACTGCCAGAATCAAGAGAGCCAGCTTTCTTGCCTTCCAATATTTTATACATAGGCTTCTTATGCACAGTCAAAATGCAGAAAATAGGAGCAGAGAAACTCTTCAAATCACTGCAGCAACTATACATTCTTTTGGAGGAGCAGGCAAGTAATTTCCTGCATTTAATTGGAATTAACTACAAGTGGTCACCAATCTTGGTATTTTATTGAAAAATGTGACATGTTGAATATGCAGCAAGAATCTGTGCTGGAGGGTGACTTTGTTCATTACTATCTGCAAGAATTGGGCAGTACAGGCAAGGTCCCAGTTCCACTTTCAGTGTGCCATGGTTGTATCATCCAGCCCAAGAGACAGTAGTAGAGAATAAGGTTGTGAGCATCAGGGATTTCTCTTAGAGTAATTGTTCCACAATTGATAGTTGCCAGTGATCAGCACAGCAAATGCTCACTCACAGCAACCTACATGCTTGGATAAGCTTGACTAACCTTCAATACAATTAACAATCTTTTCTAAAAATAGTAACTCACTGGTTTGGAAGCATTTTCTTTGTCTTTTGTTTGTTTTCTCTTTTTCCATACTATTTAAATCACTATTCATAGAAAATGCTGTCCTGAAAATTGTGATTGATTCCTTCTTTATACACTGAAGATATTATTTGTCCCAGTGACAAGCTTTCTTGAGCAGTTAAATCACCTTTAAGAGGTGAGCAAGACTTAGCAGGTTTTGGGTAGCTCACATCTTTCTTATCTTCTGTGCTGAGACTGTTAACAAAGATAAGACCTAGAGAAGCCAGCAACAGGATTTCTCTGATTTGGGTCAGAATTTTGCTGAGTGCATCAACGTTGACCAAATTTCTGCACTCCCTTGATTGGGTTTGATATTGACTTCAGTGGAGGCTGGCTAAGTGAAGACAAAGCACTGTGGTAACTGGCACTCACAGGGCAACCAAGCTGTTAACTGAATCTGACATGAAAGTCTCTGTTAGGAGTAGCCACACAGAACCCACATGTCCCACATAGCTCAGTAAACAACCCTCAGCTGGTAACAGATGCTCTTTGAGTCTCTTGAGGTGCCATTTTAAGACCCTCTAGCCTAGTGCTTTTCAAGATATTTTCTTCTCATCTATAGTGTGTCCCTCTTCCAACAAATAGAGTTTTTGGAACAGGAGCCCATTTTGTTTTCACAGTAAAAACAAATGTACAGTAACATAGTGAGCTGCTTACATCCCAGATGAGTGGTGAGAAGAATGCAGTGAGACCTAAGGATCCAGTACAAAGCAGAGAAGGCTTAATCAAAAGTGAGTCTGGAAGCTGTCCTGAGGATTGAGAATAGATAATGCTGAGCACTAGAAAATATCTGGAAGGAAGAAAGACTTTTCCAAGATGAAGTTGTCCAGATGCTTTCAGTGCAGTGTTTATCACAGCTGCCTTTTCCCTTGAGAATGCTAGNTAAAATATCTGGAAGGAAAAAAGACTTTTCCAAGATGAAGTTGTCCAGATCACAGCTGCCTTTTCCCTTGAGAATGCTAGAAAATGCTACCAGTGCAGGACTTGCAGTCCTTCTTCAAAACACTTGGTAATATCCCTTTTGACTGTAGATGCTTCAGTTATCACTCTAATAGTTTAACACATATGGTAGTTCACAGCTCAAAACTCTAAGAAGAAAATTGGTGATTCTTATTTTGTGTTAGAGAAAGGAAAAGAGAGTCTCAAAAGAAGAGATGGGCAAAATTCTACACATCAGTGATTTTGACATTTCATTTTCCTTACACTTTTGTAGTGATTGTGCTTGCTGACCTCTAAGTGCAACTGCCCTGTCTACTTTTTTCCTAAGAATAACTGTTAATAGCAGAGACCTAATAGAAAATATAAAAAAGTCTAAAACTCACCCCCCCCCAAAAAAAAACCTTGACATCCAACTGCTGAACAATGGATTGAGCTAATCATTTAAAGAGACTCATTTTAAAGAAGCTACATATTAAAGAGAAATAAAAAAGTTCATTATGTGTCTGTAAGGAATATTAAGCATCCGTGACCCAAGAGAAGAAAAAGAGAGATTGAATTTGACATCTGAGTGAAAACCTTTGGAATAAAAACAATTAAGACATTAATGTAAAAAGGAGTCAGCATTTTTAAATGTAATTGACCTTTGAAGCCCTATGAATCTCTCTTTTTTTTTTTTTCCTTCAGATTGCAAAGCATCTCTAAGAGCCCATTTGGGAACATGGCAATTTAGAAAATGGAAAATGCATTCCTTAGCCTGAGTTTAGTGCAGTTGCAGTCACCCAGTATTACCCATGAGATAACACTCCAGTGCTCTTGTTTTTTCTGTTTCTCAAACTCAGACAGTTATATCTCTAGATACGTCTAGGAAGCCTGGGTGTTTGTGCATCATTATGCTGTCTGCTTCACTCCTTCCCACCACCAAATTGGATTTGGTCCATCATCCTGAAAGGCAAAGGATGGAACATGAATCATCTGTTGTACTAACTTGGAGGAAACTGTTAAATGCTGTAGGGTTTCAGAAGCAGCTTTTAATACATCCAGCAGATTATCCTCAGATGCAGGCTGATGTAATGGTTTCCATGAACAGTAAGTGTGCTAATGAAACTGTAGATAATGAATAACAAGATCCTAGAAGGGTATTACAAAGGGTTTGGGCACAGTGTGTCATTCATGCCATTTGGTCATCAAAAGGAATGGATTCAGTTTCTGATGAGAGTCTTACTGGCACAAACAAAGTATTTTCAGCTCAAGTCAGTATCCTAAAATGTGGATAATATTCCTCCTCTAGAGTAAAGTCTGTGGCCTGAAAATGAACAGGACTCCATCACAGCAGAAAAGGACTGCAAAGTTAGAAAAGTAAATTATTACCTAAGAAATACCATGAGGGACTGCTATTGCTGAGGGATCCCAGCAGCAGTTGAAGCTTTATTTCTCTTCTTTTGCTGATGAGTATCCCCTGAAAGGGCACAGCAGCCTCCACTTTTTTCCCTTGAGGATTCCTATTCAAAGATATGTAATTATGCAGATGTCATTTGAGCTAATGACAAAAGGAAGCTCCTAATGTCTTTATCAATAATTTCTGTTAGTCCATCACCCATTCTGTTTTTTCCTTAGCCGTTTTTCACCTGGACACTTTCTATCAAGCTGCTAGCTCCACAGAACCAAGTGTCCCTCTCACCTTTAAATATTTCAGGTATACCTGCTCTACATTGTAGAGTACTATATACAAGTGACATCTGAGCTAGCTTTACATGAGCTCATTTGAGTGTTTGGGACAGTATAGTATAATGCAGAAAGCACATGAACCCCTAACCCTCTTCCACAAATCCTACTTGCTATATATGTTTTTATCATCCATTCAATCTCCAGTTTAGTTAGGTTTGAACCACCTTCCTGTGTCTTTCTCAGTTTAAGACACCAACTTTCTTATGTCATCTGGCCATGAACAATGGGTCAAGTTTTGCCTTTGATACTGTTTTAATTTTATATAACAAGGCCTGAAGCTGTAGGGCTTAGTGAAAATTTAGCCTTGGTAACAATGTCTGGTGGGACATGTGTAGCAGTAGTGAAATGGTATTGTTGTGAAGAATTAAGGCTTCCTGGGCATTCATAGGTCTGTGAGTGACTTTGGATAGCCTGTGAGGACATCTAGGGGAACACTCAAAGAACTGATATCTATTTTGGTTTAAAATACTTGTCTGGGAGATTCTGTTACACAGCTAGTCCAAGCTAGAAACTGTTCATAAGATTGTTGATTGAGGTTAGGTAGTTTGTGCCATGAGGAGTGAAGATGTTAAAGCTCTTTAGTCTGAAGGAGAACAAAAATTGCCACTCATTCATAAGCTTTTCAGTGACTAAGAGGACAATGAATGAACACAAACATATGTGCTACCAGGAAGAGGAAGTAAGGTGGTTGCTCCTTTTGTTAAACTTGGTGTAATGTTATATACATGGTGGTAGTATGTCAAAACTTAGGAAATGCTGCTAGGAATAAGTGCAGTGCATTAGACTGCAGCAGAGTCTCCTGGAGGAATTGCTAAAAACATTGCATCCTGAGAGCACATCTTGCAAACCACACTAGAAAGAACCTTCCATAATATATTGAAAAGACAGCTGTAGTAATGAGGGAGAAGAATATATGCTTCAGTGAGGTCTTTAGCTTAATTTCTAGACAATAAAAACAGGAATGTTGTTTTAATGTAAGAGTTAAAAGAATAGGATAAGACTGTGAGGCACTGTTCCCACCTTAAAAAGAAGAAAGAAAAGAAAGAAAGGGGGAAAAAAAGGAAGAAAAAGAAAGAAAAGCGGTATTAATTTCCTTGCAGGAAGATGACAAATTGTTACCGTACACTCGATATGAATAATTCACAAATAACCTTATTCACATAAGTGAGAGGATTCATATTGTGCAGTGTTATTCATATAAGCAATGGAGCCAGAGTTTAGCAGAAAGTAATTAGCTAAGGGTGCTTTGGAAGCCAATATCAGTGCCAAAGTATAAATCTCAATCTCTTGAATCCTCATGTAGTTCCTTAAGTTCAGGAAATTTATCTCCTCTTTGTTTGAAGCTGATCCATCTGTTACATTGCAGTGGCCAAAGGTACTGACTTTTTGTTCTAAGAAAGAAGGAAGAAAATATTTAACAATGTGTAGAAATTCTCACATCTGTTTTCTCTGTCTTATGAATATAAATGTTTTTTATACAACTGAAATTTCTGATGATTGACTGTATTTCAAAATAAGATTTTTTTTAGATACTCTGGGAGAGTTTTTGTTGTAATCCAGGGAACAGAAACTAGTTTTTAGTAGGGTAACTTATGAACTCAAAGACAATGCATAAATGTTTTGGTGTCTTAAAATCCTATGGAACAACTGTTCCAAAGGGAACTCATGTTATCTGTGAGTCCTCATGTTATTGGGGAGTCTCACTCTTCATTCTCTTTCCACATCTTTGGGATCATACATATTTGCAGGGGGAAAAAAAAAAACCAACAAAAAACAAAACCCAAACCCAACCAATAAAAACTACAGTAATTTGGGAATTAAAGAAATGAGGCCTCAAAGACTGTAAAAGTAAAAATACTGTGATATGCTGACTCACATATTTCACAATAGGCTTATGGGGAAAGCAATTTTATGCTTGTGTTAAATTATACAATATTTTAGTGCTGTTTTAACATGAATTATCTCAGGAATTATGCTATCATCACAGTAATTCCAATAAACTCAGCAGATAAAACAAAGAAGTGTTATATTAATGAAAAAGGTGTATTTTTTATAGATAAATGTGAGAATAGTTCATTTAGATAAGGGTGTGAACTTCTTTCATGTTAATGGAACTGATTTTACAAGAAACAGTATGTCTAGAAGAAAAAAAAAATCTTTGCATTTTCAGAGAAAGAATTAGGGGATTTTGTCACATTTTGAATAGGCAGATGAAACTCCACACTGCTTCGAGCCATTTGCTGCTGTGTGAATTATCTCCATGATCCAGACAACTTACATAACTTTTTTTTTTAAACTGCAGCAATGAAATTATTCATAATGACAAAGAAGGGAACTGACCCACTTTACCTGAAATGAGATTCCCCTCCTTCCCCCCAGCAATAGCTGACACCAGCAAGTTTCACTTCAAACTGGGGTTAAAGGAGTTTTTTTAAACAGAAGAACAAAATTAGAGAAATAACCACCGTGAATGGGAAATAGGAGCTTGTAAGCAAATGACAAGCTTGCTTTTGTAAAGCTGATGTTCAGAAGCTGGTTGCACTCCTCAGTTATTTATATCTAAATGCCTACACTCTTTAATAGCGTCCATTTATATTTCAAGTGGCCCAGATACACAGCACTGGTGCTACCAGTTGATGGAAACAGCTCTTTCTGGGCATCATGTCAAAGCATGTGGAGGAAAAGAGGGTTATCAGAAGTAGTCAGCATGGATTCACCAAGGGGAAGTCCTGTCTGACCAATGTGATAGTCAATGTTATCTACCTTGACTTCAGCAAGGCTTTCAACAGTCTCCCAAGGCTTCCTCAAGGTAAGCTTAGGAAGTGTGAGATGAATGGATGGTAAGGTAGGTTGAAAGCTGGCTGGTGGACAGAGCTCAGAGGGTTGTAATTAATGGTGCAGAGTCCAGTTGAAGGTTTGTAAAGAGTGGAGCTTCCCAAGGGTTAGTACTGGGTCCAGTCCTATTCAGTATATTCAACAATGACCTGGATGAAGGAATAGAGTGTACTCTCAGCAAGTTTGCTGATGACAGAAAACTGGGAGGAGTGGCTGACACACCAGGAGGTTGTGCTGCCATTCAGTGTAACCCAGACAGGCTGAAAAATCTCATGAAATTCAACAAGGTTAAGTGTAGGGTAATGCACCTGGGGAGGAATAACACCACGTACCTGTACAGGTTAGCAGCTGATCTGCTGGAGAGTGGAAAAAGACCTGGGTGTCTGGGTGGACAACAGTATGACCATGAGCCAGTAATGTGCCCTTGTAGCCAAGAAAGCTAATGGCATCCTAGGGTGCATCAAAAAGAGTGTGTCGTCCTTCCGCTCTACTCTGCCCGAGTCAGGTCACATCTGGTGTATTGTGTTCTGTTTTGTGGTCTCCCCTGTTCAATGACAGGGAACTTCTGGAGAGAGTACAGAGAAGGGCTACAAAAATGATTAGGAGACTTGAACACCTCTCTTATGTGGAGAGGCTGAGAGAGCTGGGGCTAGTTAGCTTGGAGAAGGGAAGACTGAGCGGAGAATCTTATCAATGCTTTTAAATATTTAGTAGGTGGGTGTCAGGAGGACGGAGCCAGTCTTTCTTCCATGGTGCCCAGTGACAGAACAAGAGGTAACAGGCACAAACTTGAACATAGGAAGTTCCATCTAAACGTAAGGAGGAACTTCTTTACTTTGAGGGTGGTGGAGCACTGGAACGGGCTGCCTAGAGAGGAGGTGGAGTCTCTGTCTCTGGAGATATTCAAAACCCACCTGGATGCCATCTTGTGTAACCTGCTCTGGGTGAACCTACTCTGGCAGGGGAGTTGTACTAGATGATCTCCAGAGGTCCCTTCCAACCCCTAACATTCAGTGATTCTCTAATACCTGGCTGCTCCACATTCATCATAATTGAATTACTAGAACAAAATACAGGCAGGAGTTGTGACTGCTGCTTATATAGTTATTACAGTCTAATAAGGTCAGCAGAGATTAATTGTGAAATCAGGGTCTGTTTCATCTGAGGAGAAATACACCTCAGATGACAAGAGCAAAGCACCCTCCCATATCAGTTTTCAAAGCTGTGTCTGCTTCAATCTCGTGCACTCCTTATTTTATGCAAGTGAAACTAGAGCTAAGATGTGTTGTCCAGCATGGCACTTACTGGTGCTCATGCGGGAACACAGGAGCTGGGAAATGACAATTTCCCAGTCTCTCTTGCTGACTTGCAGATTGTAACAGCTGGCTGGGAAACAGTTTAGCATTTTGGGGAGAAGTGTTTTGCTCTTTTGCCTCAGGTTGGGAAAAACATCTTTGGAAACCTTTTGTATGCGACTCGGGGTGGGGTGGGGGGAAGAAGGAACTAGGAGTTTGTCATGTGGTTACCCCATGGTTAAACTATCCACTGGTAACAGACTGGGACAGAGAATCAAGGTTTCCTTCATGTGCAGATATAACAGACAACCAAATCATCAGCCTATTGGATACTATAAAGTAGATTTTCTCTCACTGCGAGTTTTACCCTGAATACAAAAATCTTTTCTGATTAAAATTCAGTTGACACATTTAATCATGAAGTGTTTTGGTTAAGACAGAGTAGAATCATCTAAGGAAAACAATTTCATTAAAAAGACCTAGCTAGCTCTCTGCATCTCTGACAATAATAAGAGCTGTAATCTGGCAACCTTTACAAAAATAGCTCCAAAACAGACAGATGTGGGATCATCTGATGTGGGATCATCTCCATCCCCTGCTGTGTGCTCTTTCTAAAAAGGTACAGTTTAGGATATAATACACTAGTCCCTCACTGCCAGTTCTACATTCAGGGCATCATTCAATTTGTATGACTTAAATCATCTGGATTTACCACCACATTCCAGAAAACACAAGGAGTGCTATTGTGACCTCTGCTTTCCTAGAAATACTCTTCCTCAGGTAGCTCCAAGGATAATACCTGGTGTATTCACAATTTCTCAAGACAGCTGCCTTTCTGTGCCCAGTCTAGTCTCCTAATTTACAATATTCTCTTTCACTCCCACAAGTTTTACCCAAACAGTTTGTTTTCCTCTTATTTCAACTCAGAAATATATATGTTTTCTTAAGTATCATAAATTGCCTTAATGATCATCTTGTTTGAGAACAAATACCAGCCTATGACTTACTGAGAGGTAACCAAGTTGTGGATTCTACTTTATTTATCTATTTTTTTAATTAGGGTGGTAGGAGGTTGTTTTACTGGCAGATACAATCTGTAACTTTTCTTTCTGCACTGATTATCCTGATGACAGTATGCATAGCTCTAATGTGTGCCTGGTATATATATCCATTCTGGTAAAGAAATAGGCATTACAGTGTTAAAACAGGGCATCTCACAACCTGAATGGCATTTTGATGGCAAAATGGGGAAAGGAAAATTAACCTCATGGGTAATTACTCACTTCAAAAATGTATTTTTTGTTTGAAGTCACATTTTTAACTTTAATAAAATTTCTACTAGCTACTGAGGGAGATGTGTAAAAAGACAGTCATACATGTTTGTGCTCTCTGTAGGAAATTTTGTGAAAGCTTAAAACAGAGGGTGATCACATGGCAAATTACTGGGTGTGAAAGGCTGCACAGAAATCGAATTTATAAGGACTAAGGGATAAGGCCATGTTTCTGTAGCTTGTAAGTGCAGATGACATATCTCTCAACTGGCAGATCTGAGAGTCCCCAAAGTCTGTAGTGAATAATGTGTGACATGAATTGTCACTAAGATACAGCAGAAAAGTACTGAGACCACAGGGTGATGGAGTCTTCTGCAGGTGCAGCTGACTCTCAAGCTAACCTTGGTGCAATGCTTTGAAATGGTAGCTGAATAGCAAGGAAGCCAGTTCTTTGTATGTCAGTGGTGTTTCAGACACTGACTTTACAACATTTTAGAGGGTTTTTTTCTTTGCTTGAACTTTTGTATTCTGCTGAGAGTGGAGTACTGAGGAAAACAGCACCGTCAAATGGCCATTGTCCCTTTTCAGCTTCATTTTGCCAAGGAGAAAGCAATTGCTGTTTTCTCCCTGAACCCCAGGCTCTAAAAGCATCACTCTGCTGTAATGTCCTAGAAAAAAATTGACTTGTTCGCATGAATTGCTGGGTCATTGTTGTCAAAGCCTCAAAAATCAGTTCTCAATTTCCCACAGTGTTGTGGGAAGGTATTGACAAAAGATAAAAAAAGCATGATAGAAGAATGTCTTCCAGAATATTTTACATTTACGAAAACATACATGGTATTACTTTCAGAATAAACATCTCAGATCAATATTAGGCAATACAAAATACGCAGATTTTTTGAGTTCGTGTGTAGAAGTAATGTTATAAATTCTGACAATTCATTTCCAAGAAAAGAAGACTAAATCCCATGAATTTAAATTGCTTTAATAATCTCATTAAATAGATTTGTTCCCTATTTCTTAAATATTTAGGATGCCCATAAGGAAGTTTTCCTTTTGGGAAAACGTAAGGTCAGGTTCCTACATTTATCAGGGATGACTGAAGTTGTTGCAGAGAGTATAAGAGGAGGTGAATACAGCTGTTGACATTTTATGTTGCCATATTACTATCCAAAGTGCATGTGTAGCTCCTTAAGCATTTACTGTTATCCCAGTTCATTCAGGCTTGGAAACCTAATGAGGGAATAGAATATGTATTAAAAGGGCTGACTGATAGAGATAAATTCTCTGGCAAAAAATGAGGTAGGCAGGTAAAGTTTCTAGTGACTTTCCAGTACCTAAAGGGAACTTACAAGAAGGCTGGAGAGGGTCTGTTTGCAAAGGCCTGCAGTGAAAGGACAAGGGGCAATGGTTTTAAATTGGAGAGGAGTAGATTTAAACTGGACATTAGGAAGAAGTTCCTCACCACGAGGGTGGTGGAACACTGGACCAGGTTGCCCAGGGAGGTGGTTGAGTTCCCATCCCTGGAGGCATTCAAGGTGAGGATTGCCAGGGCTCTGGTCAACTTGATCTAGTTGGGGATGTCCCTGCTCACTGCAGGGGGGTTGGACTAGATGAGCTCCAGAGGTCCCTTCCAACCCAAACCATTCTATGATTCGATGATTCTACTTCCCAGCTTTTCCTCATCTCTCATTTTGAAGAAGGCTGATTTCTTTGAAGTGATTTTGATGGAGACAAAGGTGTGGGAAATGGGTGCAAGAACATATTTGAAGATGTTCATAAACACAAGAAAATTCCAAATTTAAGCTGTTCTCCCAACTGCCAAATTTTTTGAAGTCAAATCAGGTTCTGAGTGATATTTTTTCACTCTATATGGCAATGGGATTTGTTCATCCTCTGACTCCCTCTATGCCAGTGAAAAGCATGTGCTTTTTATGTTCACACGCACACTTTGTCCCCATTTGCTTACACAGTGGACTACTGACAGGATAATCTTTGACGATTAGGTGGCACGTCAGGCTTTCTCCCTCCCCTCTGCTTCCAAAGGCCTCTGTAAACAAATTCAGATACTCTACCCAGACTGTATTTATGGACATCAGTGCAACTCAAGAGAACAAAATAAGAGACAGGTCAGGCAATGGTGACGCCTCCCTTCATCGTCTTGAATCCTTTGTCCACACTTTTGTTCATCTTCCCCATCTCCCTTGCCCCTGTGACACATCTCTGTCTCGTTGCTTGGTAACCTCCCAGCACTGCTGTGCTTGCCTGCATCAACTGCTCCCTGCTCCCCCTTCCACTTGCTCAAAACACCAAGAGATAGTCTAAATCGGATGAGATTTTCTTCCCTCTGCTTCTAACCGACAACACAGATTCAGGGTAAACGCTGAAAGCTCTGTGAGAGGGTAAATTCTCAGTTAAGGAAAAGAAACAGGATGATACACGTTTAGAAGCAGTTGATTAGCAGCACAAGACTTCAATATGGTCGATGAAAAAAACATCTACTGTGAAAAAAAAAGAAGTAGAAAGAAGAAAAAAGAAAAAGAAAAGAAAAGAAGGATGGAGAGAGGAAGAAATTTATTTCTTGCATAACACCAGTGGCTAAGGATCCAGCTGTATATAAAGCCTTAATAAGTTAGCTATTACACAACAAAAATAAAGTAAATCTTATCCTGGAGAGGCAGCAGTCTATAAAGATTGGCTGAATGTTTTAAGCATCAGGATGTCATCTTGCCACAGGACACTATATCTGCCCTTCTTTTGTTCAAAATAAATTGGCATTTTCTGCTTGCTGTTAGGATTCATATTATTATGGAAAATTATAGATCAGTGTATTTCTTTTGAGGACAGCTTTTAAAATCACATATTTAACAGGAAAATAGCAGGATTGAGACACCTGCAGGTGGAAGCGGGATTTTAAGTCTCTGAGGAATTTGAGTGTTGAAATTGGATATTTTAACAGAGCTGGTGCTTCCAGATAGCAATAAGCTCCTGGTTGGAGAAAAAGTGTAGTTTTGGACTGAGCTGTGGGGGTGGAGATTTTTGAGCTGACTGGAAACACCTATGTCCAGCATGGGACAGCCTTTGTCCTCTTCCCACACAGGCCACCTCTGCAGAGCCTTCCTGCCAGCACCTGGGCATGGACACTGGACATACTGGCCTACAGGAGGGTCAATACCTAAAGGCAGATGAGGTTGCACAAGGATGTTTCACATAGCATTAAACATCTATATCTCAGTAGCTAAATTTTGCCTCTAGAATCTGATCTATTTTCAGAGTAAACTGAATTTTGGCACTGGTGTATACAATTCTGCATACTCTCATTACAGTCAACAGAGATCTAGTAAATGGAGCGCATCTTTCAGCCGGCAAGGCAGAAGACACTTGTTTTAGATAAACTGAATTGCAATCTGGGCTCCATTATGCCCAGTAACATCTCACAAGCTTTAAGCTATCTTCCCTCACCTCCATCTTTGCCTATGAAAAGGTCTGATTCTTGCACACTCCTTGTCACAGTTATCAATTTCATGGACATGCCTTGAATGATCTACGGAGAGTATCATATATGCATGTTGGAAGCTAGATTGCTGTATTGTCTAGTTGGAGCTTGGACATCTAGCACAAATATAGACAGTGCATACAGAAGTCTAAGTTCAGCTCAATCAATCTAGAAAAGAATTGTACTCTTACTTTTCATCTGTTTCTTAGAGATTTTTTTTCCCTCAGAAACTGCATTCAGTAAATTGCATTTGTACTGTGAAATTGTAGGGACACTTGATATCTTAGATTCTAACTTAGAGAATAAGAAGGCATCCTGCAGGATTTCTGGGACATAAATTTGGTAGAATTCAGTAGTATTTTAGCAGTAAGTGATGGGGAGAATGACTGAGGATTCCAGTAATGACAATGAAATCTCCGTACTGAGATGAATCATTGATATATAAATA
This sequence comes from Bucco capensis, assembly GCA_013396975.1. Lineage (NCBI taxonomy): Eukaryota > Metazoa > Chordata > Aves > Piciformes > Bucconidae > Bucco > Bucco capensis. The sequence goes on from VWZO01010925.1 coordinate 1,426,885, forward strand.
TATATTATATACTTTCTTTTAAGTATAAACCAAACCCCAAATCTGCATTCCTTTTATATTCAACAGACAGTAGAGTTTGCTCCCAGCAAGCCCACTCTGCAGTTCAGTCACCTCAAAAGCAAGACACAGAGAAGTTGATCAGAGCTCCAGGGGCTATCCAGTAAGTGAAATACCAAGTAATTTGTAATTCCTTCCTTGGCCAAAAAGGAATTGTATCTTCATTGCCCTCATGATTTTCTTACACTTGACAGACTGCTGTTAGAATCCCCCCTCCATCTTCTTTCTTTTTTTTGTGTGTGAAAAAAACCCACACATGCAAACCCAAAAGATAGACATAACTTTTATTTTTCATAAAATAATAATACAATAAAAACTACAAGAAAGAGGGGAAAGAAAAAGGACAAACAATATCAAACAATATTCATTTTGTTGACTTTTGATTAAAAGCACCGACAACATCTTCACCTGAGGAAAGTTATATTTTCCATAGCACCTGTCTAAACACCATATGTTTATAGGCTTTCCCCTTCTAAGTTTCTGTATTTTTCTAAAAAAAGAAGCTTTGATTGTTTCAAGCTGTTCCTGCATCTTATGACACTAATTATAAGTAGCACTTTATGAATGGCATTAAAGGTGAGGAAGGATCAAAAGATGTGAGAGTATAAAAATAATTCCCTTTCTTTCAGAGAAATGAAATGCTTTTTATCTCATCAATTATTCCTCTGTGGGGTTTTTGGCCTGACTAGAAAAGACCTTCTTTTGGGAACATATGGGTGAGTCAAACTGCAACAGAAAGAAAGCATGTCTCAGTAATTTAGTTTCAATTGCTCATTTATATCAATAAAAAAATACTGTAAACAATGCAGTTTGGGCTTGTTGTTGGGTTGTTTTGGGTTTTTTTCAGCAATACACCAGAATAGCTGTAGATGTCTGGATGGATATACAATAGGATCTATCTGATACATCTCATTTATGCTTTCATGGTTTTGCAAGGAACAATGCAAGTCCTATTAGATTCTTCTGCATTAACTTAATGGGGAAAAACAAAATCCCAACATCTTTCCCCAACAAAATCTTATGTATAAGGATAAATCCAATCTGACTGCAGACTGCAATGGGATAAGAATAAATTGCAGCATATATCATACTCCCAAATTTCCTGCCGTATTTAACAAGTTCCTTACTGACAAAACTCAGCATTAATAAGGATGTAATGAGGATTCCAGTAATGACAATGAAATCTCTGTACTGAGATGAATCATTGATATATAAATATATATTATATACTTTCTTTTAAGTATAAACCAAACCCCAAATCTGTATTCCTTTTATATTCAACATCCTCATTACAGGCTGATGGAAAACAAATTGTATAGACACAAATGACATCATGAATATCTCCGTCCTCTGCAACTCTGATAAAATTTTTCACCTGAAGTATTTCCTTATTATTTGTATAACTAAATGTATTCCACATAACTAAATTAATTCTACAATAAAAACCTAAACAATAAAATTAAATATTTCTATTCTTCTAAAGGCAGTTTACTTAGCTGAAAAATGGAAGGAAAAAATAAACTTGTGATGTTTCTGGAAGATAAATGAAAACTAAGGAGTTAATTAGTTTGTACTGAGAACAGCATAGATTAATTAATTATGGTTTAAAAGATCAGTTTTATTGCTTCAAAACTCAGTGGTGAAAGTCCTTAGAGACATAAGAAGTGGTTGTACTGGTTCAGAAATCTGCCCCTTCAGTCCCTGACTATGTTTTCAACCACAGCTGAAAATGGATGCATAGAAGCAAGCATGAGCAGAGCGAGCAATTGTGCTGCTTCCATCCTATGCTGCTGTTTAGCTTTATTCACCAATCCCAAATGGATCCTTCCATTGTTCCATTGTCCAATCATCCTTTCCCAGTGAAACCATCTTGCATTGACTGAGATCTTTTTACAAGGAGTTTCACACATATACAGCCTGTTATGTGGAGAACCAAATCCTCTATTGCTCCTTTTGAACTGGGTTCTTACTTCATTTGATTGCCTCTTGCTCTTACACTGAAAACACAGTTGAAAGTTGCTCCTGTCTCTTTGCTTCATGCCACTCATGGCTTCATAGACCTCCATTAAATCTCCTTTAAATAGCCTCTTTTCCAAGCAGAAGAATATCAGGCTAATAGAGGAACAGTTATGCTTTCTCTTGAGAAAGCTCTTCCATATCCTTGATTACATGTGTTGCTTTTGCTGATTCTTTCCCCCTTCATTTATACCTTTCAAATGAAGGGAACTGAAACTGCACATTTATGTGGAATTAAGCATAAATTTGTCAAAGAAGCACTCTGAGTGCTGTCATGGACTCATTCAGAGCACCAGGACTGTTGAATGCCACCTTAAGATCTTTGGCTTTCCAAATAGTTCTCTAATGTTGAATTTTAATGTAGTGATTAGTGTTTTCCCATTGAGGTTTATGGGGGTTTTGTGTGACACCTTACATTTATTTGGTTTAGGAGTGATATCTATGTATATATCAAAGAAGGGGAAGGGGAAATGTGGTTAATGAGAATGCCTTGGATGGTGTGAGACCAGAGCATGATGTAAGTGATATGGAATAAGGGGTAGAAATTGTACTGGTTTTGGCTGGGGTGAGTTAATTTTCTTCACAGTAGCTAGTGTGGGGTGCTGAAAACAGTGCTGATAACACAAGGATGTTTTAGTTATTGCTGAGCAGTGCTTACATAGAGTCAATGACTTCTGCTCCTCACTCCACCCCACCAGTGAGTAGGCTGGGGCTGCACAAGAAGATGGGAGGGGACACAGTTGGGACAACTGACCCAAGGGATATCCAGTACCATATGATGTCATACTCAGCATTTAAAAGCTGGGAGAAGGAGGAGGGGGCAATATTTGGAGTTATGACATTTGTCTTCCCAGTTTGCTATTACACATGATAGAACTCAGCTTTCCTGGAGCTGGCTGAACACCTGCCTGCCAATGGGCAATGGTAAATGAATTCCTAGTTTTACTTTGCTTCCACATACACATTTTTGTTTACTTATTCAACTGCCTGTACCTCAACTCACAAATTTTCTTACTTTTATGCTTTTGATTCTCTCCCCTAGCCAACTAGAGAGGAGTGAGTGAGTGAGTGGCCTCTGTTTTGTTTTGCTGCTGACTAGGGTATGCCAGGCTAGGAGCATCCTCCCCTCTCAGGCAATTCATGAGCATGGCAGGAATTTCACAGGGGAAGCTGCTGATTTGCTTCTGCCAAAATAATCTTTATAATCACAGATATTAGGATATCCAGCCTATGCCACATATTTAGTAGGTTTGGGTTTTTTTTTTCCCCCACTGTTGTTAAGGGTATGGCAAACTGAAAATGCTACCATGGGATAATCCATCCAGTTTCTTCCTCATGTGAATTTACTTTCCAGCACTCAGTTTTCCTTTTCTGAGGGGTAGTTCTAAAATATCAACAAAATTGGTTTGACAATTTTCCAATCATCCTTGAATCTGTAAGAGCTCACAATTCCCAGATGCACTCAGATTAAGGATGTGTTGATGAAAGCATCCAAATTCCTAGCAGCCATGTTTCAACAGTAAATAAGCACAATCCTTGTTTTATTCCCCATGAGTGAAAAAAGTAGTAAGCTGAGAAAAATGAATGTTATCTCCCTCGCTCATTTTTATTTTTCTCTTTGCTTTTTTGAATTTGAATTTTATAAGTTTCCATCTTTGATCCAGACTGCAAGTTTAAGATGATATCCTTCAAGTATTCACTATGGTATTCCAAACTAGAAAATATATGGAACTGCTCTGTGTCCTTTTAAATCACTTACATCAGAATATTCATGTTTCCTTAATAACATCTCCTCCAGTGAAAAAAAGACTATTGAGTTTGCTATAACTTATTGCTTCTTTAATTTGTATTTGTTCTCCTTCTGTAAGGTGTACTTCATAGTTCTTGTATGATTGCCACTTTGTCTATCTGCATAAAAGAAAACAATGGCAAAAAGGATTTTTTAGGTCTGAGATACCAAATTTGTTGCACAAAAACATACATTTCATACAGGCATGAAAATATATTCTAGAGCACAATAGAATTATAGTGAAATATGATCCACTAACCTCTAGGTTGAATTCATGCTGGTGGGATAGTGATTTTCTAGTATAATTCTTGAGCAAAAATAAGTAAATGAGATTGGGCCTGCTTCTAGAAAATAAGAGTTAATATACTGAAAAGTTATTTTCTGTGTTTCTTAGGTACAAGAATTAGTTCCAATTACTGAGTCTCTTTCCTATGACCACCACTATGGCACTGTGCTAAATACTATTCATCAAAAAATCATTCTTCCTTCTATTCATCAAAAACCAATTTTGAGTAATGCAGGTGTTACATTGCACACTATGATCACCCTAAGGGAAGACAATGTTTGGCAACAGTTATTGCAAGACAGTAGCTAAAATCTTTTTCTATATTTGGAAGAGGAAAATGGGGTTTTCCAGTTAAGTAAGGGTAAGATTTTTACTGCATCTGTTGCATTAATGATAACAGGATTCTAAAAATGATCTTTATATCCAGTACTGTTAAATACCTTTATCAGTGACATAGTGGGATTGAGTGCACTTTTAGCAAGTTTGCAGATGACACCAAGCTGAGTGTATTAATTAGACTTTATTCTCCTTTCATCTTTCAATTTCTCCTTCCTTCCTACCTACATATGTGTCCTCTACCCGAAAAAAGAAACCCTCAAATATTCTAATCGCATTTCCAGTGTTCACCTGGCTTTAAAGTTAAGAAAAACATGTTCAGCTTGTCTTATTTCCAGACACTACTCCCCTCCTCATCCCCCAAAGTAATGACTTTCTATTTCAACCACTCATTCCAGACTACAAAACCAGATGGATTGCTCTCTACTACATTAGTGAATGTGTTCTTGATCGGAAAGTAGCAATTATTGAATACATCATCTACAATGACACCAGGGAGGGAATTGTTCTTCATTCTGTCCAGTGAAGCATGTTGGAACACCTGTTTCCTATCTTGAATTGTTTACGACGACTGCCAAAGAAGTTAATGCTGAAACAGCACCATTAAGCCAAGTTATCCTGCTTAGCCACCTGTTGAGAAAGCAAGCTGCTGAGGCAATTCCAAACTTCAGATGGTCCCAGGGATGGTACACTTTTCCCTGCCTATGGAGAAATTACCTTATCGATGAAAAAGTCTGCTATTTGAAGAAAAGGAGACCAGAAAGGAAAATGTTCTAGTTTATCAAAGCATTCTGTTATGGCAAAGAGCCTCCTGTGCAGGGCAAGGTTCACAGAAAATACTAGAAGTGAATCTGAGAACTAGTCTATTTGAGGGAAATAATGTGAGTTCCATTCTTTGCAGGTGGAAATTGTATACCTTGAGCTTGAGTGACTGTCAGAAATGAGATTCAGAAAGCTTTCTTAATATAGGTTTGTACCTCTTGGATTTTATTGTCTATGTTAACCAACTGTCCATTATCTAGCTCAAATGCAGACGTGTGTATTTAGTCAGATGAATCCTACTCCCTAGACTGACTGAATGAGAAACACATTGTATGTGGAGTATATAAGAAAATCTCACTCTGAATACTTGCTGTTAAGGTGAGATGAGGTCATTACCTCTGCCACTTAATGTGTTTTCCTCCTGAATGGATGAAAAAGAAAGACTGGTGATACTTGGCCTTGGAGAATTCCATTAGCTCTAGTGCTGACATTAAAGCTGTGCAAATAACTGTATTTTTGGTCTGTTGAATGAATTGGAATACAAAAGAAGAAAAAAAAAATCCAACTGATTTAAAACTATGCTATTCAACTTTTCTTGTAAAACCTGAAGTCCTTTGCACTGGATTGAAACTTATACCACAACACAAATCAATTTGTTGTTTAATTTGTTTTTCCTTTGTTTTCATTAAAATTTAACTTACTTGTTGTCATATATTTTGAATATTTTTCATTATTTCTAAGCTTATATACTGCTGAATTTGCAACTTTCTGTTGAATCAATTGTTTTTCTGTAAAAAATTCTCAAACCTAGTTAACTTCACAACTTCATTACAGAGTTTTTTTCATGAGATCATTATATACAAATAGAGTGAATCAGCTAGATACTTTCTCTGACTAGAGAATATTTTCTGTCTTAAATAGTGATATCTGGGCTTTCATATATAAAGGGTTTTATTTTTGTACTGAAAAGAGCTACTTCTGTGCTAAATTTTGTGGAAAATTATGATTTGGGATCCCAGACCTCAATTATTACTGGCAGGTGCTAATGTTCCATGAGGACCACTACACAAAGACAGAAATCAGTTGTTTGGAAAGATCCGTTGCACAACTGGGTTTACTTAGAAATTTTCTGACAATTTTTGAAATGTTTTAATAGTGCATATTGTACTGTAAGACAATAAAACTTAGCTGTCACAAGCTAATGCAAGAATATAAGGAAATATTTGCTTGTGTCTGAATTCAATAAACTAGTTATTATTCTACTAGAAGTAATGAGCATGTCTTTTCAAAGAAAATAATAAATCAGAATTATTCCTGGCCTGATTGAGATTATTTATCAACATTTGATTATTTTTTATCATGTGATTATTTCTTGACTATTTCTCACTTGTTCCCTGGAGAGCTCACTGCATAAATAGGCCAAAGTAGAAGTATCTTCCTCTTATTTTACAGGTTGGATTGATTTAAATTTGGAATATTGAATAGAAAAGGAAAAAAAAAGAACACCTCTGGGAATGAAATTAGGCAGTGAAGTCAGAAAACACTGACACTGGACTTGATTTACATCATCCTGAGAATCTGTGATTCAAGGTGGGTTTCACTGTTTTGAAAAGAATTGAAATACACATGGAATACTACCTGGAATTAATGATTGCTATTTGATATCTCTCATTACAGAGATCTTAAAAAAAACCCTCCTTAAATGTTTGCTTTAAGTATTTGTTTTTTTTCTTGAATAGTGACTGAACCTTTGATCTCTAAGGTCTCTTCCAACCCAGTTGATTCTATGATGATTCTAAAAGGAAATACTTCTTTTCAGTATCACCATGTCTGTATAGACAGTCGTGGCTAGNGGTGCACAGCTTAAAGAATTGCAGGCCATCAGGGTGGGATGGTGCAGTGCCAGAGCTGCTACAGACAGATGGGAATTTTATACTGTCATGGCTACTGATTCTCATCAAACACACGTACCACTAACACAGATCATCATTCCCAATGAGTAGTGAAGGCCAGGGATGCTGTGCCATCTGAAAAAGGGCATCAAGTAAATCAGTCTTTGGTGATTATTCTTTAGGTCTCAACAGTTCATCATTACAAGATTATACTGCTTGATATGTGTTTATCATCACTACAAGATAGGTAAAATGAGAGCTAAGGTTATATTTTCAACACATCTGGTTCCTGTTCTGAATCTCTTGAATCTGTGCCACTCCACTGGAGCTGCTCTTACCACTGGATGCCCATAATAATTTAGAAAGAGACTTGAAAGTAGGTGAAAGCTATCAGTATTTTTCAAAAACACACATGCACACACATTCCTGCAGTTGGCAGAAGTGTCACTGACGGCTGGTAGATGAAACTGGAAGATGACCCTGATGGCTGTTACAGTGTAATTTGAGTGCTTCTAATTATAACAATACAATTAAGGTTTGGTTAAGCAATAATGTTTTGATTATAAACATGGTAAGTATTTTATTGATATCGTTATCCCTGATCTGTGACTATCAAGCTGTGGGAGAATTACAGATACTTTTCATTGGAAAAATTGGAGGCTCAGTCCCATAAAACTGAATCTCAGCTTGTTGAATCCTGAATATTTTGTTGGGGCGGAGTGTGTGTTGTTCTTCCTTCTATACAAAGTGTGTATATCTGTAACACTTTGGGGAAAAAAAGGCACCCTTTCCATCTCACTCCCCTTGCTCATTCACCCCAGATGCCTTCTTGAGCTCCTCTTTGATTATATAAACTGTGTTCATATGCAGACAGGCTAATTTCCAAAAATAGGGTGCCATGCTAGTCATGGCTAAAATCCAAGGCAAACTGTGTTTTTGTTTGCAAAGGATGGCTCAAAAATCCCAAAGATCTCAGAAAACTGTGCATTTGTGAATTACTTTCAAGGTTTCTTCGCAATGAGTGTTCACAAGTGAATGCAGAATATATTTCAATGGCTAAAACTGACACAATTTCTTTTATTCTCAAAAAAAAAAAAAAAGAATAAAGTTTGAATAAGAAATCCAAATTCTAACCAAGTAAGGTTCACAAATAAGTAACATTGTTTACCAGCTCCGAAACCATTGTGACTGTGGTGTATCTATATATGATATGTAATTGTGAAGGCCTAGCTTATTAAGCACATTTGGAAATTGACTGAATTGCTTGATTTGGTAAAAAATTACATGCTACATTTAATCAGCCCTCCTTTAAGGAACAAATGTCATTAAACACCACTTAATTAGCTGTTCCTACATCCCCACTGTGTGAAAAATTGTATCCTTGATGACTACAAAACATTTTTAAGGTCAAATGTGGTGAATAAAAATATCATAGAATGCCCTCTGGTAACAGTCTACATAAAAGTGCAACTCATTTGAATTAATTGAAAAGATTAGTTCTGTATCACAATTAATCAGAATCTGATGCCTGTACTGTACAGATGGAGAAGACCTTATATAGTTAATCTTACATTTGCATTTTTTTAATTGTTTATAAGTCTGTTAATTTGTCATGTGCATAGATATGAAGATACCTTCTTGCTCTATTAATTTAAGATTCCTGCTTTCTACTACACCAGCACGGCGTGTTTGGAGAGAGGAGAAATGGACAGCAAAAATAGGAATTGCCCATCTTGAAAAAAATGATTCTTTTTCTCTGTAAATAACATATTTCCTTCTGTATTTGCATGAGATCTGACATCCAACTCACTCCTTCTCATTAACTCACTAAAGCCTTTCTTGCCTGTTTACCCACTCCTTGGTTCTCCCTGCCACTATGTAATGTGCAATGCCATGTGCCTGTGACTCCAGCTTGGTTATTTCATAGAGACTTCTGAGTGTAACTCCTTCTTAGAAAGGGTGTGTTAAGAGCCAGATTTTTGGCATGCTTCATTGAAGCAGTCAAATAATCTGAATCACTGGTGTCATCTCCTGATGCATAAAAAAAAAGGAGAGAAGAAAAAGGTGAGATACGAGGCTCAGATTTATTTTTGGATAGGAAGCTGTGGCAGGTGTTGTGGCTTGTGACAAAGATTTCATCTGCTCTCTAAGCAAACTGTGGGAGGCATGTCAGCATGATCCCTGGCAAGAACTGCAGCATAGACCTTAGCACACTTGCAGACAGTCAGATTTCCTTAGGTAGTAAGGACGAGTGCAGTATTACTTGAGAAATGTACTGATCCAAGGTTTCACTGTGACATTTGGTTTCACAGGATGCACACACAACAAGACCATTTTTCTTCTGGATATATTCCTAGAGACATAACCACCAGGATGGGGAGCTTGCCAGGGATATTAAATGGAAGAGTTCTTCCTGATGGGAGATACTGAGTGGCTTTATTTCTCTCTTGAGATAGCAGGGGGTGAAAATGTGGGAAGAGTGATTATATTCCACCTTAATGACTCCTATATTTTTGGATTCTATAGAGACTTTCCTAAACTTTTCTATAAACTCAAAAAACCTCCACACCCTGCAGTCTTACTTTAACTTAGGCCTCAAGCCTGTTAATGTTTAAGAGGCATGTGGACAATGCCCTTAATAAAATGCTTTAACTTTTGGTTAGCCCTGAATTTGTCAGGATGTTGGACTGATGATCCTTGTGGGTCCTTTCCAACTGAAATACTCTTCTCTTCTCTTCTCTTCTCTTCTCTTCTCTTCTCTTCTCTTCTCTTCTCTTCTCTTCTCTTCTCTTCTCTTCTCTTCTCTTCTCTTCTCTTCTCTTCTCTTCTCTTCTCTTCTCTTCTCTTCTCTTCTCTTCTCTTCTCTTCTCTTCTCTTCTCTTCTCTTCTCTTCTCTTCTCTTCTCTTCTCTTCTCTTCTCTTCTCTTCTCTTCTCTTCTCTTCTCTTCTCTTCTCTTCTCTTCTCTTCTCTTCTCTTCTCTTCTCTTCTCTTCTCTTCTCTTCTCTTCTCTTCTCTTCTCTTCTCTTCTCTTCTCTTCTCTTCTCTTCTCTTCTCTTCTCTTCTCTTCTCTTCTCTTCTCTTCTCTTCTCTTCTCTTCTCTTCTCTTCTCTTCTCTTCTCTTCTCTTCTCTTCTCTTCTCTTCTCTTCTCTTCTCTTCTCTTCTCTTCTCTTCTCTTCTCTTCTCTTCTCTTCTCTTCTCTTCTCTTCTCTTCTCTTCTCTTCTCTTCTCTTCTCTTCTCTTCTCTTCTCTTCTCTTCTCTTCTCTTCTCTTCTCTTCTCTTCTCTTCTCTTCTCTTCTCTTCTCTTCTCTTCTCTTCTCTTCTCTTCTCTTCTCTTCTCTTCTCTTCTCTTCTCTTCTCTTCTCTTCTCTTCTCTTCTCTTCTCTTCTCTTGTGTCAATTTAATTGCAGTCTCTGAAAGCAGAATAACAAAAAAAAGAGCAGCTACAAAAGGTATTTTCTTTGTAAATTCAAAACTCAGAACTAAAAACACCCTTAATAAAATCAATGTTTTTGTAAACTAAGTAACTCCCAATGGAAACAAGTTCCTTTTTAAGCTACTTTTCTATTTTCTTGTCATTGCACAAATTTCTTACTAATTTGTACGACAAAAATAAACTACACAGGTTTTCTCTTCAAAAGCAGAACAGGATTTAGTGCTCCTAGTTCTGCTGAGAACTAAAAAGTAATGTTGTGTTTAGATACAGAATTAATGCCTTTTGCTTGCTGTGATGATAGATAAATTCATTCTGGAGTTTGGTGTTGAATGGTGGGAGCGGATTACTCTAAGGACATTATTTACATATAAATGTTACATTATAATAAAGATATAAATAAAAATATATCTATTTTTCAACAAAGTTGAAATATATGGTATAAGGAAGGACAAAATATTAATGAGTATATAAATGTAGGCCACACTCTCCTTTTCTCCCCTGATGAAGGAGTGTCCCAAGCACATTTTTGCCAAGTAGGCAAGTTGATTCCAAATGTTCTTCAGTTTCTTACAGGGCAAAGGTCTAACCCCAGAGTCCTTGTTATCCGCTGAGCTCTTCAGAAGTTAGCAAATTCCTTTAAACAGGTCATTGGCTTTACTCCAGTAAAATTCCCTGAAGACTGTAATAGGAAAATTTCGAACTAATCTCTTATAAAATAGCTAAGAACAAACTCTGTGGTGTTAAATCATAACAGATTTCTCTTTCAGCAGCAGAGTGCCATCAAAGTGTCCCCCTGGTCTCATGACAATAAATCTTTGAATGTCATGAAATAATTATTAAGGCCTAAATATTTTGAGGCTTAACAGTGAAATTATCTCCCGTATGAACTCTTTATTGGCTCTCTACTTTAATGTTTCGTCTCTCTTTTCCAATGGCATCTCTTTTTTTCCTTCCAATGAAGGCATTGGAAGCTTAGTTTAGATACTGCAGGAAAACAAAACCTTCATGCAGTAAGTTCCCCTTTCTGATTTTTTTACACTTATAGGTTGTGTTTGGATTTTTAGTACTATAAAAATATTTAAATTCAGATATTACCTCAATAGAACTCTGCTCCATTGGGTCTGTGAAACCATTCTTTTGTTGTACATTATCAAAATACTGTCGAAGCATTATTTTGATTCAACATATGCATCAAATAGACAAAATGTATAATTACTACTGATTTCATACGCATGTACACAAGCATTTATGCACAAGATATTGGATCTTATTGATGTGTCTGTCTAATGAAAATTGTTAATATTTTTCTAATCTTTTGGCAATTTACTCTCGAAATAATATTGTATAAATGTCTGACTTCAAATTTTACAGCTTCCTTAATCAAATAACAATATTTTGTGGCCTTCATCTCTATTATCTTTTTTATTAAATCTATGGACTTTCCTTTCCGCTGCATCAGATTATTTGATGAAATGGCATTTAGTTAAAAGATATGTTTCCTCATGTCCAGTTTGAATCTTCATCACTAGGCTGTCTCCAGTTTTCCAGCATTATCTTTTATTGTCAGGCTCTTGTTTATAAAGAGCGCAGAGGAGGAACCACTGCTGTAGGTTATTTACAAACACAGATAGAAAGGTTCTACAAAAGCAGGCACAAATTTAACAGTGTCTTATCTGTGTCCCTCAGCCCAGTAATGAGTTGGTATACATGAAATATTTTGCATTCCTATAAACTTTCATCCCTTAAAACATACCCAAAACAAAGCCAACTCCCTCTGCCTCCAATATAAAGAAATGTGACCATCTATCATGTTGTTCTGATAGACTGGCAGGTATCATGAAACTTGTGTAATTAGTATGTCTTGTGATAATCAAACTGATCCTCCTTTCTAGCATTGTCCTTGCCCTGTTTTGGGGAATAGTCACTGTGTATTCATTCTGCAAATATCTTTTTTACAGTGGCAAACAGTTGATTTATCTTCTTTTTATTTTGAGGGCTGCAGTAGACTCCAAGGCTGATTTATTTGGTCTGTATTAATATGGGCAACATCACTTGGTCTAATGATTAAGTATTCATGTCTGGATATAAATTACTTTCTTAGCTCTAGATAATAACAGATTATTTTTCACTCCTGCTATATGTGAATTATGAAAGATAGTTATTTCTTTAATCTCAGCATATCTTTCTATGAAAGGGTTGATGCATTTAATTCTTCTGGTTCAGGGAAGAACTGATCTTTTAAGACAAACTAGAATGAATGTATAGCTGCTGTCAGAATTTTTTTCCTTTTTAAGCATGCTATAGAAGAAAGAGAAAAATGATACAAAGACAGGACATATCATTTGCCTTGTTTTCTTAAAAGTTGAATTCAGGCAGATACATAGAAGTATTTGAAAGACATTGAAAAGACCAGAATATTTGCTCAGCCAGGTTATTTTATTCTGCTGTGTTGAGTATCCAGCCCTTCAGCAAGCAGATGAATCCTCCATCCTCTGAGCTGTCTGGTGAGCTTACCTTGTTGATGGGTTCTGAATTAAAATTCAGAAAGATGGGAGTTCAGTTCTACATTGAACTATGTGAAAACTCTGTAGCTTTGAACACTTTATGTAGTCTCTATAGCCAGCTCTCACATATAGAAATTAGGGTAACAACTCTACCTTGTCATGTGGAGAACTTTTCTACTGCTCTTGAAGATGAAAAGAATTGCATCCAGTAACCAAGCTGGCTTGATCTCCTTTGGAAAGGAAACCAGAACTGACTCAAGTATAGATATCTCTGCTGCAGGCAAGTATGTTTATTCAGGTGAATTTTACCTGATAATGCTGGGAAACTGGAGACAGCCTAGTGATGAAGTTAAGATCTGGACAGATGGTTGGATGCTCTCAGCCAGTTCAATATATTGCTCTTAGAAACTGATTTTCTTCAGTAACAGCTGATGAACTCTTCTTCTTCTGCTTTGATTCTCTTGTAATGAATCTCTTATAATATATTCTCTTATAAAGTACAGGCAGGAAGAACTACTAGTCTTCTGCTTACCTGAGAATTTGCCTGTGTTCAGTCACATAGTGTATGCAACCCATCCACTCCAGTGCAGTTTCTGCTATTTGCATACTGATGTTTGGCCAAATATCTTCCTCCATCTTATTGCCACTTTTGGTGACTAAGATGACCTCACACACATTTTAAAAGTAAAACAGAGTATCAAAGATCTTTGCAGAGGGAACAACAGCCACCTTCATTAATAGCTTTCTCTTCAAATTAGGATTTTATTCCGTTGGGCACCATGATGTAGCTAATCTTAATGTGACCTACTAGTTCTCAAACTGGAAAAGGTCATTATGGAGTGAAAACTCTGTTGGTAACAGAGAACTTCCAGCTGTCAGTTTTGGCAGAGGAAGCCATCAACAATTCATGACATTGTAAAAACATTTTTCTTGCCGATCCATTTACAATGAAGTATTATGTTGCCCTCTTGACAGGTAATGCAATATTATGTTAAGTATAAATAAATCAAAAATACAGATGTACTTCCTTGAATTATGATGGCCACTAATGGCATTTGGGGAAGAAAAAGCAAATTTGAAGTCTGACTAATGGCTTTGATTGCTCCTGCCTGGTGATTCTGAGGTGCTCTGAAGTCTGCAGTAGAAGAGTAGGACTTTGAGGGAGCAGATGTTTGTTCTTGTTGGGTACCCAAGCTGGAGACACCCTCCCACACATTTATTCTTTCTTTATAAGAAGAATAATAGGAACTCTTGTATGCCAAGACCATTAACACTCCTCTCACAATGAACCCTTGCCCAGGGCTGGTTGACCAACAAGATTCTCTGATTCTGATGTTACAGTAGCCCACTCATCCAAACTTGGCTTGGTGCCCTAGCATGTTAATCTCTCCTAGGCAAAGGTTTGTGGTGATGTTGCTCAAAACCTTATCAGCTGCAATTTGTTCCAAATTGATTTTTCTCTGCCAGTGGAAAGGAGAGTATATACTACATAAACAGATCTATCTTTGAGCAAATGTAACCTTCTAAGAGGAACTTGTTAACAGATAACCAGCATTTTTCTGATGCTGTTTGATTTTAGATGGATATCCGTAATTAGAATGGAGAGATCTTTTTCAGAGCTAATTCACTCCATAAGAAATGAAAAAGTACAGTTAAAAAATGATGAGTGTTTCATGGGAACAGGTTAAAAAGGATTTTGAGCTGTAATATTTAAACTTGGTGATTCATGACAGCAGAATACTTAAACTGCATAAAATGTACTCATCTTTTGAAGTTGTTGTTTTGCTAGCATCTCAGATGATGGATTCATTTTCATAATCCACTAGTTCATTATAATCTCTTCTCAGTGTTTTGGAAGTACTACTATCTCATTGGCTTATTTATTATTATATGTACTATATTAAAAAGAAGGTGTTCTGTTCATCTTAAGCTCTGAAAAAGTAATATATGAGAGTGAAAAAGTGATAGTTGGAATTAATTATAGATGTAGACATGATGGAGGACTCCCTGCCAGTGTCTATTGGCATAGCCTTATTGAAGTCAATATGAGGAAGACCAATTTATGTCAACCAAGGAGCTGATTTAACAGTCATTGGAAGAAGATATGCTGGGGCTTTCACAAATGTGAATAGAGAGAGAGAGCACTTTAAACAGCAGACTGCTTGTCCTTGCATTTGTATCTGTGCTATTAACATTCACACTTGTTTGTGTAAGCACCACAAAAGTGACTTTAAGAAAAAACAACAAAAAACATGCAGGAAAGGTACAAAATTGCAAGGCTATCAGCTGAGGGATTTTTTGGGAATAGAGAGCTTGTTGAAAACCAATCATGATGTCTAATAAAACGGTAAAGCTCTTCTTTTTGAACATCAAAGAAGTACATCAAAGTGTACCTCCTGATGCTATGGAAGCTGGTTAAACAGATTCAACAGTTATCCTGTAATAAGCTTTGAAAAAATATCTATGCATAAATAAGGAAGAATATTTTGAATCTTGAGAACCATTCTAAAATTACGTGGAATGAACAAATACTAGGCCTAGTTCTCACCTCTCTTTCATTTTACTTCAGTGTAATTCCACTGACTTCAGGGGCAATGTGCTGGATTTACACCATGTAAGGGTCACTCAAAACAGGCATTCTAAGGACAAGGTGTCAGAGAGATTATTTCTGATAAATTGCTGGAGAGTAGTAGAGAATAACCAGATAATGACTTTCAAATACTAGCAGAAAAGTAGGGCTGATTTGATTCCACTTCATGAATCAGATATGTTTTCCTCACACTTTACAATTCGACTGCAAGGAAGCCTACTTAGTGTGGAGTTTTTGATGTATTTTTATAATACAGTGATTCATGCCTCCTGTTTCACATAAAGTGTTATTTTGTGCTAAGCAAGGGGCTCAGTGCAGCAGTCTGGGTGCCAAAACCACCTATAGAAAAGAGAGGGCTCCTATCTAGCAGTAGAAGAACTTGTCTTGCAGCCAAACTTCAGGCTCCTTTAGTGGAAAGAAAAAAACTTTGCAAAATATAGTGCATTAAAATACGACTTTGAAAATTAGCTGTTCTTACTTATTTTGTCCTTTTCCTTCAAGCATGAATGACACTGGCATAAGTCCAAAGACTTTATTTGTAGTTAGAGGAGTCTCTCTACACTCTTTCCTCCTGTAGCCATGTGAACACAGAACTGGAGATGATGCTAGGAGTGGTTGATCTGGTTCTCTGATATTCCAGGCAGTTGTACAGAGACACTTTAGTTGTTTCAGAAGTGGGGGTTCAATAGGATACAGCTATGTTAGGGATGATGTTTTTTCTATCATGGGAATAGGAGGAGCAGAATGTGAGAAGGATGAGGTAAAGCACCTATGCGGATATGACAGATGAAGAATGATGGATAAATGAGGTCTCTGCACCAGAGAGAGACAGTCCCTGCTGTTCTGCTCCTCTAGAAGCAATAACCCAGACTTGACATGCAAGAAAGAGGTGGACAATCTAAAGCTGATCTTGTATCCATTCCTTTCATCATGTAAAGACTAATATCACTCTTCCTTATCAAGGTCACCACTGGGCAGGAATCCATGGTGCTTAGCTGTGCAACTATCAGAGGATTTTGTTCCTTTAGCTTGTTTGAGTCTTCACTGTGCATTGCCAAAGAAACTAGTATGACCCCACAAACATAAAAGTCTGAGTTTTAGTAAGCAGAACCTAGACCGTGGAATTATTATCATCAAATATATAACAAACAAATGGGACAGGATAGGGAAAGAATACAAAATGGTATGTCTCTATATGGGTGCACATAGATATCTATAGCAAGGTATTTCATTAGTCCAGATACAACCAGCTCAGATTCCCAGATTTCAGCTAGCTGAATACATGACCTTGTTAGTTTACATTCCTATGGGTCACAATATGTACAGCCTTTCTGCCATTTTGCATTTCTGATGTGCCACAGCAATGCATCATCAAAATACCATTCCTCTGATAATGTATTGCTGTGTTATGCTTGTAAAGTGACTTTGCTTGATGAGACACTCAAGTAATACATCTTTAGGCAGATGAATTGTAACAGCAGTAGCCTCTCTGTCTGTCACATGTAAGGGAGTATGAGGAATAAAAGATCTAGTGGCAAGGGCCAGGGAGAAACATGAGGCTGAACATGTGCCAGGCTTTCTGGAACATGAAGCAAACTTACCAGGAAACACATAGGAAGTCACTCAAAGGACAAATTAAATGGGCTTGCTGTTGGGCCTCAGAGAGCATGTGAGTACTGCTTTTCTCTGGTGTCTTAGCAAAGTCAGCAGCAAGAATACCATGAGAAATTTCAGACCATATTACAGTGATGGCTAGGAAGGGTACTCCCTGGGGATGAAAAACAATGGGTTCTCTAAAGACTAAGATAATGCATTCAAGTTTCAGCCCAGGAAACCAACTTTACATGTGGCTCAGATAAAATTATTTTGGCTTTGCAAACCTGTTCCTCCAGTGAGTTTGTCTTCGTCAACTGTTCTGCAGTACAGTGGTTCAGGGCAATTAGAAAGTTGTGCTCAGTATCAAAGGGACTCCCTGCTGCAGAGTTTCTGAGTGTTGGCAGGGATATGTGGGAGAAACTGCAGAAAAATGTGCATAAAAGACAATACAGCAAGACACACCAAGTTTCTCTCTTTTCCCTTTCCTGAAAGTAAACAAAACAAAACTCAGGGAGACGAGGCATGCAATTCAATTTAAAGGCATATCCTTTTCAAAAACTGCTCAAAGAGGAATGCCTTTCTTTGAAAAGGGATAACTCATCATTGTAATTTGTTGCTACAGGAAGGTAGTGTGTCAATACCACTGGGTAGCTTTGTAGATTTAAGAATAGAGGGAGATAGTGCCATAAACACAAATAACAATGGTATTACAACAGCAAGAGTACATCTATGAGAGCTATCCAATCCTATTTTTAAGGTATAGTGTGACCTACTGAGGTTAGATGATTTTGTCCTCAAATGTATCACACCACTCAATGAGATTCACTATAGTAATTTTGCACTGTCTTCTGAAGCAATTGCATGGACAACTGTTGGAGACAGGGACTTGTTCCAGCTAGTCCATTGATCTGTTCCAGGTGACAATTTCTTTGTGTCTACAAATAAATCCAGGGAAGCTGCAAAAGCTGCCTAAAGTGCAAACTGAGCCATGCTTAACCTAGAGAACCAGGCTTTCACTCTCTGTTTTCTCTTCACGTACAATAAACAGAGGTAACATGACTAATAAATAATAAATGACTAATTCTAAGGTCTTCTGTAGCACCTCTTATTGGAGCAGCACTGAACACACTGAAGGGAATACATAAATTATTTCTTGTAGCATGCCATTGGGACAGATATGTTTGACTGTATACATTCCACAGTTTGCTAAATTATTTTGTGCTTTTCCAGTTAGCAGGGTCCATAGCATCCACAGAGACAGAGCAGGCCCCTGCACTTCTAGATGTCCTGTAAGCTATGTGGTACCTGCAAGCTGAGTGTGTAATCTAAGGCAAATGACAAGAATTGTGCAGAGGCAAGTGGGAAGAAAAATAAGCAATAGGTGGGTGGGCAGAGATTTCTGCACTTGAATTGCCCAACTATATGTTTCCTGTAGGCATGCAGAACTTATGGCTATGGTTTTCATGAGCACTCAACAACATAGTTATGGATAGTGAAATTCAGGAGTGTTTTCATTTGCATTGGAAATTGCTATTTATTTCTTTTCCCCCACAAAACAATGAAGTAGAGGAATGATTTTTATTCAAAAGGAAGTCGCAGAAACTCCTGGAGAAGAGAGCTCATTCTATGTACCTTTACTTTTGATAGGCCATGACCTTAAGTGAAGTATATCTGCCATCATGTAGCACAGTTAGGAAACTCTTGTTGTACAACTTTCCATCTTCAGAAACACAAACAAGTAAAAAATTGGGGCTGTGGGAGAGATAACCTATCTAGTGATCTCTCCAGCTGACACTAATGAGTCCACAGGGAATGAATACAACTCCACAAAGAGCTACATTTTGGTTGCAAATCTTTCTCTCCAGCTCAAACCTTTCAGTAACCCCCACATTTATTTTCAAGTAGTTTTCTTAAAGTTTTCCTGTCAAGACAACTTTCCATCATACCCATGTTGATGAGTTATTTGTGGATCACACCCTTTTGCTTCTTTGAAAGTATATAAAAGGCTGCAGTGGAACATAGGGTGCTGAGCACTTGAAAATCTAGCCTCGACTCTTTTGCCCTATGTCACATAACAAGACTCTGTCACTTGCTGTAATTTTGAGACAAAAGGTAAATGAATAGAGACAGTTCATTGCTTATGTTCCATAAAGCTGGGACAGAGGAAACCCCACAGCACAACAGGACACATTTGTAAAGACAAAGAATAGGGAACATTTTCTTCTAAATCTTCACTTACTATTATATCTTGTCATAGTCTATATCACATAGAAAATGTTAATGAGATGTTCAGTGAGTTCAGTGAAGCAAGTTGTAAAGATTCCTTTCAAATCCCTTAAAAATCCTTAAAATCTCATCTTGTTTCCAGCCCTATTTCCACATTTCAGGTTGAAAAACAGTCTGTAATCCTGTAGAGGCATTTCAGTGTTTTATTTCTTCTGCTGGAATCCATGCTTTCCTTTGTACCAAGCTTATACAATTTTTTTTCCCCATTTTTCACACAAGGTAGTTTCTATGATGGACATAAAGCTGGAATTGTTTTTGCTTGTGAATTATTTGCTAAGTACAAATACATTTGGAAAAATAAACACCAATGACTATGACTTAAAAACCACATCAATAGCCCAGGAACCAAGAAAATGCATAACCATGGGCTAATCTCTTTTCAAGGAAGAATTTAAGTGAGTGCATAACTTTTCTCATCTCTCTAAATGCTTTTTTACTGAGTCAGAAAAAGGTCACCCACAGAGGATTAAACTGTTATTTATGTAGTGTAAAATCAGGCAGTTTATACTTAGGTCAAACTCTCACAGCATTGTGTTCAGTGATTTTTCTCTCTTCAAAATATAAAGTGGGTATAATTAATGATATAAGTAAAATCTACTCAATTTCTTCATCCGCTTGCATATTAATAAATGAATATGTAAATCAATCTGAAAGAAAACTGTATCTATATCAAATAAGTCAATTATAATAATGCTGAATCTCAGCTGTATATTGCATTTTTATTTGCCCTCTGCAAGTGTTTGTCTTTGACCATAGAAGGCTATGTGAGACACTAAGCAGAGAAGACCTGTAACAAGTGCAGAAGTCCAACCCAATGAACTCTGTCAAATGCATCCAGGAGGAAGTGAACAGTTACCATGAATTTAAACAGTTGTTTCCAGCACAGAGGGAAAAAAATTACAGAAAAAAAAAAAAAGGAAGAAAATTAGAAAACTTTTATACTAGAAAAAGAAGAAAGAAGGAAAACAAGTTTTTATATGTTTTTCTGCAGTATGAGAGAGAGAAGAATTTGATCTTTTTTCAAGATGCCCCTTGACAGCTGGAACACGAATACATGCTCTAGATCTTCTGTGCTTAGTTTCCAATACTGTGCAGAAATACTGTGCAAAGCTCTTAAGTCAGCTAAAGCACTTATTAGAGAGTGGAACAGCCAGAGGAAAGTACTGGTACAAACCTCACTTAGGGTGAGACAGCAAAGCAAGGCACAGCTAGTACAGTCAATCACCAAAAGGTCAGTTCAGCTTCAGTTTAGCTTTTGTGACCAGCAAGATTTCTGCATTTAAAATAGTGCATGAAATCTACTGCAGAGAAGAGAAAACAATTGCTTGGCCTAGCAGATTACTACTGATATAATTTTACCTTTTTAATTATATAAACAGGCTGCGTGCTTTTTTATCTGTCTTCTTTTCTTTCTTCTAAAGACAGCAAGAACAAATTATTGGCCACCTGATTCACATTTGGTGAGAAGACAAAATATTCATAGAATTTATAGATTCATAGAATGGTTAGGTAGGAAGGAACCTTAAAGATCATCTAGTTCCAAGCCCCCTGCCATGGGCAGGGTTGCCAATCACTAGACCAGGTTGCTCAGGGCCACATCCAGCCTGGCCTTGAACACTGCCAGGGATGGAGCATCCACAACCTCTCTGGGCAACCTGTTCCAGTGCCTAACCACCCTATGGGTAAAGGACTTCCTTCTAATCTCCAATCTAATTTTCCCCTCCTTCAGTTTATAGCCATTCCCCCTTGTCCTATTACAATCAGACCATCTAAAAAGTTTCTCCCCATCTATGTTATAATCCCCTTTTAGGTACTGGAAAACTGCTATAAGATCCCCTCGAAGCCTTCTCTTCTCCAGGCTGAATAACCCCAACTCCCTNCGTCACTGCTCTCCACCTGGACAAAGAACCATTGACCACAACTCTCTGGTTGTGTCCTTCCAACCAATTTCTTATCCACCGAACCGTCCACCCATCAAATCCATATCTCTCCAGTTTGGAGATAAGGATGTTATGAGGAACTGTATCAAAGGCCTTACAAAAGTCCAAGTAGATGACATCAGTTGGTCTCCCCTCATCAACTGCTGCAATCACTCCATCATAGAAGGCCACCAGATTGGTCAGACACGATTTGCCCTTAGTGAATCCATGCTGACTGCTTAGTATCACCTCTTTATCTTTCATGTGCCTTAACATCACTTCCATGGCTATTTGCTCCATGATTTTCCCAGGCACAGAGGTGAGGCTCACTGGCCTGTAGTTCCCTGGGTTGTCTTTTTTACCCTTTTTAAAAATAGGAGTGATGTCACCCTTTCTCCAGTCACCCGGGACTTCACTCTCTTGAGCATTAGAATGTTTAGTGTAGTAATTTCAGGATGCAATTTCGTTGTGATTTTGGGGATGTGTGTGTTTTTTCATTTGTTTTGTTTGGGTTTGTTTTGTTTTTTGGGTGTTCTTTGTTTATTGTGACCTCCTTAAAACTAAGTCCTGACCCAGCCCTTCTGACAGTCATATAATGTTGCTGGAGATGCTGAGGGGTACCCTCTGCTTTGGTGGTGGCATGGACAGACCTGATTGTTTGATAATGATGTGTTTTTTACACACGAATGCTCTGAAAATATGACACTAAGTGAGCAGAAGAAATGGAAGAAACCACATTGTCTATCATACTCTGTATGAACATATATCTATATACACAGTCTCTGGTGCAGCATTTTCATCTAATCTTTCCTCAGAATTCCTTATTCTTCTTTAATTTCCCTTTTTTTTTCAGTTTAATAGCTCAGCTATTATCTTTTCAGATGTGGCCCATTAATTCTTCCATATGAATTCATACCCAGTCAGCTCTCCCATGCTAATGACCAGAGGGGAATAATGGCTAAAGCCCACTGAGGAAGATATGTATTGTTTTAATTCCATCTTAATTTATTGAAATCTCTTTTTTTTTTTCATTTCTTCATTTTAGAATCTGAGAAAATAAAGCATTTCAGAAGCAATCCAAGATAATTGTCCATTTCTGGTCAGAGTGAAAACATGGACGTTCTGGGAAAGGGGGCATAACATTCTGGTTATTTACTGCATTTATAATACCACAACAAGGAGGATCCAAAGAAATTGTCAGTAAACACATTAAAAACTGGAAAAAAATGAAGTGTTTTTTTCTTATGCATTAAAATATCTGCCGTGTTTTAATGGCAGAACTCACTAGGAATGGGTACTGTAGGTTATGAAAGAACATTAATTAACAAAACCAAACAAAACAAGGACATACACTTATCTAATGCTACAAATGAGTGGATCTGCTTCCAGTTCCAACCATTACTAAGCATTTACAAGAAACTGTGAGAGTTATAACTAAATCTTATCCTTACACTCACTATTAAACATCAGCTAGCACTCATCATCAGACTAGGTGGATCTTTGCTCCCATCCAATAATACTCTTGTGATGCTGCTTACTTGGCAGGTCAAAGAAACAATTTGTAGAATACTGACCATGAAATAAAACTGGTCAATGAGCAAACAAGAACAAGGCAAGATAAATCTAGAAGATTTAGGAAATCATTAAATTAAAATATTAATTTAATAAGAAACTATTAATAAGAATTAAGAAAATATTCACACTTCTTTATTGTCCATTGACATTAGGGGTGTGGTTTCTCTGCTTCTGGTCCAAATTCAGTTCCTTAAGCAACATAGAAACATTATTTTTCATCTTCCATTGGTGGATAGTGTTATTACAAATATTAAAAGATTTTAGGTTCTACACCTGGACTCTGCTGCAGGTCATCTATGAAGGAAAAGTATTCTCTCTTGTATGTAGATAAACAAATGCATTTTAAAATCCTTATGGTAAATGAATGAATGCAGAGGATGTAATCATATATCAATGCTTCACCTTTTTCAGAGTCTGACCTCAACTATCATATTTATAGATAAATGTCACAAATGATCATTTCAGAGCAGTAGGTAAAAGTTGAGAATTAATAAGAACTTCCTGAAAAGTCAGGCAACATATAAACTGCAGACAAACAAAGGAGTACCATTTTCTTTTTTCTTTCTTTTTCTTTTTTTTTTTTTTCACTACATCCAAAAATTGTTTAGAGTTCCTAACGTTGTCAAAGCTTTCTTTTGTGAAGGCCATGAAATTAGTAGACCGCTGGAGTATGTTGCTGACAAAAAAGGTCCAGTTGCCTTTGTGAGTGATGTATGAAGTTATTTTCCCTTGGAGTAATACAGATTCAGATGTTACATTGTTTCCTTTTATGGTTTCAGGCATCGTAGTCATTTTTAGTTCAAGGTAACTGGGAACATATCCGTGTAGTTTTTAAGAAGAGTATCTACAGAAGATTTTAGTGGCAACGTCACTGACTTCAAAACTCTTCTCAGTGTACAAATTTTTCAGGTTGTCATGAATTCAAGCAAATTCACTGTTCATCATTTCCACATCCCTGGGCCATTACTTTATATGCAGCTGTCAAAACACATGTTAGAAGCTAAGCTTAATGTGGTGGACAAACTTTTAGCCAAATAGTCCACTGAAGGTAATATTTGGATAAAATCTGTCTCCAGTAATATTAGCTATATGAAAAATAGTTGTGGTTTTGGGAGGGACTAATTAAATCTGCAAATCAGTCTAATCTTTAAGCTGATTAAGCAAGAAATTGGCAATAAAAATAAAGAAATCATCCAGTATGAACTTTTCTTCAGCAAAGGAATCCTATTTACCATTCAGCCCAGCTAAACATGAGATAAAGCCTGCCCTTCCCAAGTGCAACCAGCTGAGAGAGCTGGGTTTGCTCATCCTTGAGAAAAGAAGGCTTAAGGGAGATCTTATCACCATGTTCCAGTATTTAAAGTGTGGCTAAAAAGAAGATGGAGATTCCTTTTTTACAAGGAGCCAAACGGAAAAGATGAGGAGCAATGGGTACGACTTACTTCTGGGGAGATTCTGAACAGACACAAGAGGAAACTTTTCACAGCAAGCAAAATCAGCCCTTGGAATACTTTCCCAAGGGAAGTGGTGGTTTCCTCAATGTTGGATACTTTTAAGATTCAGCCAGACAGGGTGCTGGGACATCTTGTTTATATCATGCTTTTGCTGGGAAAGATTGGACCAGACCATGCTCGATGTCCCTTCCAGCTTGGTATTCTATGATTCTAGGAAAATGTGTGTAAGGTATGAAATCTTGGGGTGTGACAGAGATGCTTAATGTACTTGCCTAATCTCAGGCATTTAGTGTTATTTTAACCCTTCTAGGATATTAGTGTTATTTTAACCTTTCTAGGATATTTTGCTTGATCTCTGACAAGTGGTCCACAAGGATATGAGTCTTCTGTATGTCCTGCATCCTGACTCACTACTAACATTGGGTTGGTAAAGGGTGGAGAAGATGAATTCCAACTCAAAAGTATTACTGCTTTACTCAGCATAAAACTAAAATCAAACAAACACCTTCCCAAACCAACCTAACTTAATCAAGCAAAGATTCCCTGACTCCCAAAATAAAACCTTTTTTACCTAAGATGTGTCTAACTGGACTGGATCAAGTACTGAAAGGACCCAAATCCCATTCTGCCTGGGAGCATCAGCTGGGCTGCTTTTAGCTGACTCCACTGTTCTGAAACAGAAGTTTGTTCAACTCCTTAAAGTTAAATCACACTAAATCTTACCATATTTTCTTCACATTTTAAGTTCCTGGTTTCTAGATAGTTTTACACTGAGCCTTGAGCACAATCCACACTATTCCTAGGGCTGACAGGTGAGTTTGGTGTAAAATCTTTACCTCTGTAATCATCTGCAAGACACATTGTCATTCTCAGTAAGTCTTTTTCTTTTTAATGTCTCCATTACATTTCAAGGAGGTGAGGGAGTTAAGTATACCTTGATGTGATTGAGAATCAGATCAGTTCTTTTTTATGTAACAAATTTTCTAAATTACAGAAATGAGAGAACAGATAAATATTCATCAAGAGAATAATTAGGTCCAGGAAGAACACACTATGCCATCTTAATGACAAAACAGAATACTCTGCTTTACCCATTTTAATTTATGAAGAGATTGGCTTTGTGAACATTTGACAAAATAATATATCTTCATGCAATTTCAAGTTTATTAAGCTGGTCTCTTGATTGCAGCTTGAGAGGAGTACAAACTGTCTGTATCCATGTTTAAGTAGAACTACACATGATGAGCATTCAAAAATCTCTGCTTGAGGAAACTGTTATGTATTCATACAAATTTTTTCATTTGTACTTTTTTCACTATCTGTGAGTTTGGTGTAAAATCTTTACCTCTGTAATCATCTGCAAGACATTGTCATTCTCAGTAAGTCTTTTTCTTTTTAATGCTACTATTTGTAGTGGTCTGCTGTGGTGTGACTTGACTTTCTCCTGCACTGCGTTCACTAAAGCACTGGATACATTGGTATATGGAAATACAAACTATTTTAGATCTACTTTTATTCAAATGAAAAGGAAAAAAAATAGAAAGGGAGACAGAAAATTCTCTGATTTTGATGTATTCAAAGCTACAACTTACTGAAAAATATACTTTAGCAAAATTCAAATAAGGAGGTGGAATACACAGTGAAAGAACAGAGTTCTTTGACTTGTAATGGGATCCTTCTGGCCCTAAATACTAAGGATTAAAAAGTCACCAATACTGCAAAGAGCCTCCACAAAGCTAGATGTGCAGATAGGTAAAAAGTGAATTTGCTTTTCAAAGATCTAAATATGTCTGAGCTTATTACTGTGTTTAGTTTGATTTGAATCTGTTTTATTCTTATTATTCCTCAATAAAGACAGAGCTTACCTGAGAATGTTATTCAGGTTTCAGATGTTGAGATCTTCTAAAAATTGGATACATAAGATCTTAGAGTAGAGAAGATTTCAATATTGAAACTGGAGAAGTGACTTATAATAAAAAGAAATGAAATAGCCCAGCTTGCTCCTGTAAGTTAGACTGCAAGCCTGTGATATGGATTTTGAGATGATTATTTATACCCAAAGGAAGCTTGCTCGTTGCAAGCTGTTCCAATGAATTTTAAAAAAGCAAAAAAAACAACAAAAAAAAAAGAAAGGAGCTATGAAAAGACTAAAGCATTTGGACACGACAATGTTTAAGTGTGTGGAGAAACTGGGAGGTGAAGCCTTGAAGCAGTCGTAGAGTCAGAATTACAAGCTGGAAGAGACCCATAAGGATCATTGAGTCCAACTCCCTGGTCCTCACAGGACTATGTAAAACTACATCTTATGACTAAAAGTGTGATCCAGAATGTCTTTCATTTGCTGTGATGCCATTCAGATTATGATCTAATGTCCAAGTCATGTGGGTTGCAGGATGAGTCTGTATCCAAGCCCACAAATCCTGTGGGTTTCTTCTGGCTCCTCTGGGTAATCCAGAGGGACTGAGTACATCTTCATTCACCATATTCAGGATTCAGCTGGATGAATTGTATGATTGCTGAGAAAAATGGGAATGTGTTGTGTATATTTTGGTACATATTTCTGCCTTCAGTAAGTCACAACTACAGAAGCCTAAAGGAGGGGAGAGGAAATAAAAAGTAGAATGAAAC
Source organism: Bucco capensis (assembly GCA_013396975.1). Taxonomy (NCBI): domain Eukaryota; kingdom Metazoa; phylum Chordata; class Aves; order Piciformes; family Bucconidae; genus Bucco; species Bucco capensis. The sequence continues at coordinate 1,454,011 of VWZO01010925.1, forward strand.
TAATAAAATTGATTGGGGAAAAAGGCAGAAAGATTGAGATACATCCAGAAGAAAAGAATCAATGATGTGGATATGAAAGTTAAAGAAACTGGGTTAGAGAAAGGCTAATATGTTCAAGATAAGGAGAGAAAGCAAATGTGATTACCCAAAAGAAGAAAAGTTGAAAAAGCATGCTGTGCATCAGAGAGGCATAAAAAAAGGGTTAGATAAGGACCTACCTGCAGAGAGAACTACACACACATCACCGAGGGGGGGGGGAACGACACATGATGGGGTGACATGTTACTTGTAGACAGAGATTTCTCTATATGCCTTTCTCTATCACAGAAAAATTGGAAAAAAAACCCTGAAGAATGCTAATAAGATGATGGTGACTGAAAGTCAGAAACATAGCCAGGCTTAGAAAACATGTTTATATCATTTGACATTAATATCAGGAAAGTGTGTATGAAAGTGATAGAGAATACATGTACTACCTCATAAAATGTCTGCTTCATGCTACTCACTGTCCCAGCTGGTGGATTTTTATCTAATTCCAGAGCTGGTTGTGGAGAGCACAATTTTATATTTCTCATATACATTATACTGCTGGGAAATAAAGCAGCCATTGCTTAGATGCATAGCTGCAGATGGCAGAAGTTTCAGTGCCATCCTTTAAACTACTATAAAAACACAGAGAACTAGCTGTTGTACAAACAAATGCTAACACAGAGGATCTCATAGGGCTCTGGGGATCAGTAGCAGCCTTTTAACCTTTGGGTAACATAGTTCAATATCAGTTCAAGTGAGGAATAGCAAAGGAGACTCCCTTCTTCTGAAAGCATTGTGGCCTGCATGACTTAAATTGGTGGTTTCAGCCCCTATCCCTGTAGAAGTGTTGCCTCAGTGAGGAAACACCAATGTTATAGCTGAGCTGTCACAAGAACATGTTACCCATAAGCTTTGGGAGTAAAAACCTTGGAGATTTATGAAAGGGGTTGTGGCAGTGGTGGCTGAGACCTCAGGGCCAGATGCTAACACATCTTTAGTTTCAATTCCAGACACTGAAAAAGCATCAGCTGCTCATGTAACTGAAGTGACAAAAAACATGTCAGAGAGTCATTTTTTCCCCCCTGAGGTGAGAAATCTTTACTGTATAGGTTATTACTATACTAATGAAATAATTCCCATTGCTATTAAGTGAAAGTGAAAGATACATTATATTATTAGCAGATATGAAAAGACTTACTGCTTTTTCTTTTTCCTATGAATTTCTATGATTTGCTCAGTCTGATTGTAGTGTTCCTAACATCTGTTGAAATGGTTGAGTGGGCTATAAATCAATGCTTTGAAGACATACTATTGTTATTTATGTGGCACCATAGGCATGTCACTTCTACTCTTGACATTTTTATCTCAAAGAGTTTTTACTTTAAATAGGACACATCATGCCAGGGGATACTTAGAGCAATGTTGGCTGATGAAGCATGGTGGAGATTCACAATGAGCAGAGGAAGTGTGACTTTTTTTTGCAGACTGTGCTTGTTGTATATCTTTACTGTGATTTGGCTTTGATGGTTCCAATTATAAAAGAAAACAAAAGGACAAGGATAGTTCTGTCCCCAAATCCTGCCTGGTTGTTTGCATGAGAGAAGAGGCAAATCCATGATTGCTCTGTGCATATATTTGCACTACATCTCTTCTGTTAACATTCCTCATCTGAATGATTTAGTGGATTTAGTGTAATCACCATATGTAACAAGAGGAAAAGGGATTTGATAATGTTTTGTTTGCACTGCAGAGATGGCCCTACACAGAAAAGAAAACCCTTACTAAGGAGGTAAAATTTAATAGAATAAATGCAGGGACATGTGAAAGAAATTTGACTCAAAAGCCATTGAATTTGGGGACCAAGGAGAAATTCCTGTTGGCAGTAACATATCAGCAAAAAATATTAGTAAGCAAAGAGGAAGGAACTTTCTTGAATAAGTGCAGAATTCTGTAATAATCATAGACAGGAGAGAGGAAAGAAATGCTGAACTACCCTGAGTGGACTGAGAGTAAGGATGCCTGTGTCTTGCTACCCTGTGTCCTCCTGGGGAAGAATATCTTAAGCTCTTATTTGTTCTTTTATCAGATTTATTGAGCTCTTTCATTTGTTATTAAAGCTGTTTGTGGGATTCTTACCACACTTCAGAAATGGAATCTTTCTTGCCACTGGAAATTAATACAGAATACATGTGTGTTCTCTTATTGTCTATGTAAGGACATAAACCACTGAACATTGTATATGCTGAATAAAACCAAAATGCTAATGGGAAAAAAAAAAAAGCCCCAAACAAACCCAAACCCCAAACCAAAAAGCAGGAATATGAGGCTAAATACCTAGTCATTATTTTTATTAGTCAACAAAGTTAGCAAAAATCTCCAGCAGGTTTTTCAGTGTTGTCCTTCATCTTTACAGACAGGCAAAAGGGGAGGCAAGATCTCAATCTATTTTTGAGGGTGCTGATAAAATTCTGAGGCACATCTAAAATAATTTTCAAATTGAGGAGAATGGTGATCTGAATCTGGCTAATGTAATGGGAAAAGTTGATTCATACTGAATCTCAAAAAAGGAACATGACCCACAAATTTTAAAAGGGGAAATAGCAGAGGCTAGGTAACTGTGCTGACCAGTATGTGGTCAAGAATTAAAAATCTTTTAAGAAGACATGAAGACACTGCACTTTAAAAAGATCAGTTATAGTCTAAATGATACATTGCACAATACATAATTTAAATGGATTTAGAAATGAGGGCTTAATTAGGAAAACATCCAATATTGAACCTTCTTCATGTGTAGATGCAAACAGAGGTTGAAAGCATGATTTTATTCTGTGCTTCTCCCACGTGCTGGTGTTGACTGCCTGAAATGGGAAAATAATCCAAAGCTATTGAAGTCAATGATCTGTTTCTGATTAGTTTCGGTTTGGTCCCCAAAGCTTACAACAAGACCAAGAGTTAAGCCAATTGAGATAAAATGCTGCCTGTACTGAAGGGGAAAGAAATTTACCTTAACTTCAGAAGGGCTACAATTTCTTCTTTGGTCAAAAATGACTTTGATTTGGAGCTCAGGGAGAAGAGGAAAGGATCAGAGGCTTGATCTGGTTGAAAAGGGGACAGAGGAAAAACATATTTTCATCTGCATTGTTTAAATATTCTTAGTGCAGCTCCTTAAGGAGCCCAACTAATCAGTCACGATTTTAATAGAATGATTTTATGTCTAAGCATAAAACTCTGATTTTAACTTCCTCTCATAGCCCTGAAATGCATTGTACCATGTTACAGTGCCCACTGTGTTTTATCTATCTATCTCTCTATGTGTTTGTATCATATATAAGCATTATTTTGTACATACATGTGTCTACACACATAGATTTTGTTGATTCTTTGCTTTTCATGAGTATTTCTTCTTTCCCTCTCTCGCTATGCCAACCCGTTAAGGTTAGAAGGAACAAATTATCATTAAATAATTTATTTCTCAATGCTGGTGAGCATCACGCTCTATAGACAGATGCTTTAATTAAATTTCTCCTAAAACAAATTCCAAATTCTGGAAATGCAATGTTTCTGTGATATTTCATTATATGCATTTATTACCACCTTCTACTTACATTAACATAATGTTTAGGAGACTAATTTGTACTAAAAGATAATTTAAAAAATATACCTTAATATAGCCATATAGTAAGTTTTCAGTATATTTCCAGCAAGTATCCAAGTATTAAATTCTCCAGACTAGCATGAATATTTGCTAAACCTTAGAATATTAACTATAAAAGCAAGTATGTTTTAAACTTCGATAGAGGTGCTAGCCAAGAATAATTATTCTTTGTACTAATTTAATGAATCCTAGAATGATTCAGGTTGGAAAAGACCTGCCCAAAACTGAATCCAGTGTTCAAGGAGCACTTATAAAAACAATGTCATTTATGTGGAGTTAAACAATATTTCCTTCTCTAATTTTTACTTTCCTTGTGCGGTTGGTTGGCTTCCCTTGCAAAGTAGGTGCTTGGACTACTTTTGCTGAGGAATGTTCTTACATTAGTCACTACTCTGTGTGTGGGGTGGCATCTAAATTGTGCCAACACAGAAGCAGTCCTGAAAGACAAAACTAATTGAAGATTTTCCATGTCATGAGTTTATTCTGCAAAATCTCCATTTAAATGCAAGCAAGCAAGCAAACAAACAAAACACAAGTTATTTTGTTGCAGTTTTAATGATTGCTCCGATCTTTCTCTTATGATTTTATTACTTCTGTTTCTAATCATGTAGAGTGAAATGTCAATAATTTGCAATGTTTCACAATGGAAAAAAGAAACCTGAGATTTCATTGTTTCTCACAAAACCAGACATTGAAATCTCAGCAGCTTGCATGTGATGAAAACTATTTTCCAGCTTGTTCAATTAGAGTATATGATGTTCGTGAAAATTCTCCTGTAGCTTCTTCAATTATTGCTTCTCAAAGCTGTAACTGAATGCAGCTTAAACCACAAGTAACTGGTTAGTCACTCTGCTTACTAATTGAAACTGAGTCTCCAGTTACAACTTGTTGGTTTCCCATCCACTTCTTCCTAGGAGGTTATGAGAAGCTGCTGTTAAAATGGACATTCTGTGCTTTTTTCCTTTCTTTAAGGCTGTGTAGTTAGCCAAGTTGTCCTTCTCAGAACAATGAACAGGTTTTATTTCTGTGTTTGTATCAGGGAGAAGTGCTTTTGAAATTATCTAACTTTGTTTTCTTTTTAGATGGGCAAAGTGAATGAACAAAGCCAAGACAATCACCCAAAATTCAACATAAAGTATGAAATATTTTCCTTTTATTGCTGTTCTTAACATGAAGCACTTGGATATTTTTAAGCATCCATTTCTACACTGTAGAAATGAATTCAGATAATCTCTTCATTTCTTTCTACGTTGTTCACAATTCCAGGAAAACAAATTTATCTATTCAGCTTTTTACTTTTCCATGCCAGCACTGTAAGTGAGGGGTGCCAGGTAATTAGTGATAAGTGCAAGGCAATGATTGCTATAAAATGACAGTGCAGCCTTTTGGGATTTTCTCAGAAGATTTTGTGTAAGCAATTACCTCATCCAGAGTATCCAGAATTACACCACATTAAAGAAAAATCATCACTGTTCAATAGTTTACAAATGCTACATGGTAACAGCAAAAAAAGTGACCTCATTCTCACTTTTTGGTGGCTCATTCTCACTTTTTGGTGCTTCTTTAGACATGCTAAAATTTTTAAAGCCAGAAAATTCAAACAGACATTCCAGTGAGTTTTAGTGGCAAAAAATAACTTAGTCTCACAGTCCTGTTTATGTACTGATACTGCAATAAGATATACTTTTCCTCTTCAGATTTGTAAGAGATATATTCTGTTAAAAAAAAGAAATAAAAAGGAAGAGGGGGGGTTTGGAAAATGTTGGACCTTGAATGTGAAGCATATGGAATAAACTGTGCAGAGACTTCTTGTAGCTGGATTTATCTCCTCTGTCTAATCTATCTTGTTTGATTATGACCTGCAAACCTATTCAAGAGAAAAGAACATAAATAGGGGGGAAATTTGCCACAGCAAGAAAAAATTAAATGGAGAGAGAAAAAGAGTCTATCACTACCTTTCTGAAGTCTTTCTTTTGGAAGCCAGGAGGCTTTTTCAAGTGCTGCATTAGAATTCATGCAATCAACCTCTGTGAAAATGGGAGAGCTCAGTATAAAAGCTTTCTCCAAATTGACAAAATACTTCAATGACTTGTTTAGAAGGCACCTTTTGTTTCCATGTGGCATTTGACTTGTGCTGTAGATATTACTCTACAATTAAAAAATAACCCAGGGATCACTGCTGTTAAGATAGGTACCTGGTACCTATCAGCATTCCCACATGACAAAAATACACAGACAGGGAACATAGCTGTGGAATGCTAGTTTTAAGGTATCACTAAAGTGTTATGAAAAATTCCACATTTCAATCTAGTCTCCAAGAAAACCAGTAGTCATCCTCATGAACTTTTCAACTAGACATATGGCAGTGAGTTGGGAAATAAAAACAGTTTTAATGCAAACAGTCTAAAGGCACAAAATTTTATCATGTTTAAACTGGAATAAAGCTGTGAAGAGGTTTTTTTCCAGGTGAAAATAGAGCCATTTTTTTTTGATGGCAGTTAAAAGATATTGAATTACTTCCTGACTGCTCTTTGTAATTTGTAGTATTTGAAAAGTCTTAAAGGAAAGTTGATGGTGACAAATAGACATTTCTAAAATGTCAAGTCATTCTAAACATGAATTTTCATTTATTTATAGGCTTATTCTGATATCTGAAATGTTACAGAGCATCCTGTAGACACTATTTAGCTTTCTATTTCGAATTTTCAAAATCTCAAATGCATTGACATCTTGCGTGAAGATAAGGGTCCACTGACACATTTCACAAGTAAATTATATAAAATTAAGGCTTGGCAAATTTTTGAGTGCATTTTTCATACCTGAAAACACTTTCTAGAGGGACTGTTTTCTGAAAAAGAAAGTTGCCACTTCTCTGAGGAGTTCTGAAATGCCATATGATCACATAAGGAATAACTGATGACACTACTGAAATAAATATATTACCTTCAATGCTAGCCAGATGATCACTAAATAAATTAAATATATCACTGCAGTGTAAATTCACAATCAGGAAATAAAAATCTTTAATTGCTTCTCAATTCCTGTAATTTTAGTGACAGTCAAAATTTCTGACTTGCCAAATTTAGAAGCGAAAAATAATTTCTACCTTACAGTATAGGGCTTTTGTTCTGCAGTAAATATAAACCTTCATATAATAGTCTCTTTTATACTCCAGCATATTTCAATATTGATGTTCCTTTTAAATCTCTGCAGAAAACACGGAAGTTTTCATTGGAAAAGATTTATCTGGTTTTGTATGAAAGAAGAGTTTGATGTCTTTAACAAAGAAAAGCTTCAACATGCCAAAGCAGAAATATTTTATCTCGTGCTGTTCCACACAATTTAAACATATTGAAGCAGGCATCATACAACATAGAAAGCATGGCCTTCCTTTTTTCCTGTAAACTGGCCTTCTGGGTGAAATACAATGCCTAGATATGTTAAGTACATCAGACAGAGGTGAAAAAGCATGGACAGCAGCAATTGTTAACTCTACATACCCATGGATAACCATGTGATGGGTAACGTTCTCTAAGTCTTCCTTTTCCCCGCTACGGACACAGCAAGTCTTGACAGCGCAGAGTAAATCAGAGGAGTGATTTCACATGAACAGCTCCTGAAAAGCTCTTTTTTTCTTATTTTGGGGAAAAAATTGAGTAATGTGGTAGGTTAGACCTTATGGAGTTGGCCACTTGATTTCTGAAATGGAATGAGTTGGCTGAAATTGAGCACCATCTTCTGCATGCTATCTTAATTGAGTACATCAAAAGATACTTAGTCTTACAAGTGGATCCTATTACTTTCAACATTCTACCAGACTTTTTCAGGACTATTTCTTCTCCAATAACACAACCACTGGGCCTGTCAGAATATTAAGTTTGTCTGTCTGTTAATTTATTGATACCAGTTTAATTCACCTTACTTTGGGAATTATTTGTGTATTAATGAGTTCTGTTCACTCAGATTTATCCCTGACATAGCTAAATTTATGTCACAGGTCATTAAATTTCATATTCTAGCTCTAGGGTCATTCATCTAGACTGTCAGGGTTATCCTGTAAAAGCATTTTTTACAGAATTAACTTATAACTTCCTTTAGGATCTTAATGTGGTTTATCTTTCCAATGATCTTGCCTGTCCTGGCTTTGTTCAAATGCAGAAAATAACCCACAGGGACAAATGTTAGTTGTGCTTAACTTTGATGCCTCTTTTTCTACCTATAAAATAAACTGTTAGGAACTTTAATTACTAGCATCTAACCCTTTTTAACTGCAAATGTATAAATCACATTGACTGATGAATCTTTACTAATGCAAAGTATTTGCTGACTGGATTTGTTTCATATCATTTGTTCTTGTGGTAACTTGAATCCTTGCCTTAAATAGTGAGTGTTCTATGCCTTTTAAAATTGAGGCTTATGCTAGTGTTGAATGTAAATTAATATTCAATCAGCACAAACAAATCCTGCTTGTGGTAAGGTAAATAGAGATTTTATCAACAGCTTCCCAGGAGCAGATCTGAGTGTGCTTCCTTCTGTGGTAATCTCTCTGTAGCAATGAAGAGTAGGTGCAAAGAAAGCACAAGCACCAGTTAAAAACTAAGAGTGAGGAAGGGTAAGTAAAAACCAAACAACAATTCCTCACTGTGAGGTAAAAATCAGAAGGATGTTCAAATTTCTGTCATGTGCATCTATGGCAGCAGATATTTTCAGGTGTTTAGGGTTTTCTTTAATGCCTTTGCAGCATGCTAAATGTAAAATACAGAAATTAGGAGAAATAATACTTTTCAAACACCAGAATTGTCAAATTAGTTACAGAAAAAAAGGACAACACCACAAAGGAAGAAACTTGAATATTTGCATCTAGCTAAGGTGATATGGCATTACCATTTAATGAATGTTGCCCTACTAAGAGGAATGAAAACCTTAACATAAACCCCAATAACCATGTATTCCTTTCAGAAATTTGGAGAAACACTGGTGCAAAATCTGAGATTGACATTCAGATGATCTCTAGCAAATGGAAAGAGCACTTTTGGAATACCATCAGATCAGGAGCTATTCTGCCAGCAGCTGGTTGATTGCCTCATTCAGTTGCTGCAATGTTGCACCTCTGTGCTCTGTTAACACTGTCCATTTGATGCTCATCTCCAATTGGCACATGCAGTTTCAACCTCTGTTTTCACTGGCACTCGTCCTTTACTGGAAGAATCATTTCAAAATGAAAATGGAACAGGAAGCAGAGTTTTCTCTAAAGCAAAGGAGGCCAAAGAATATTATTAAAATTATGGTGGGTTAGAGGAAAAACTAAATAGAACCAGAAAATAATATAGACAAGTTAAAAGACATTTGGAGCTGTGATGGCTTCACAAAGTTATAAAATCTGAAGTAACAATAATGTGTTATGGAAAGAGGATGATAATAGGAAAGAAATGTTAAGTTTTATACTGGTTTAGTAAGGAAACAAATATGACAGTGTTTACCTTAATGATTCATAGAATCATAGAATGGTTTGGGTTGGAAGGGACCTTTGGAGGTCATCTAGTCCAACCCCCCTGCAGTGGGCAGGGACAATTCATTTGGACACTTTTCAATATTTATAGAAAAGGTCACCAAAATTGCAATTTTCCTTCCATGGATGATTTAGGAATGCTTCATTTGTTACATTCATTTGTAAGTCTTCAAACCAGACCTTAAGTGTTGTGGTAATTCAGAGGGTAAATACAAGGAAGAGGCATAGAGTAAGGAGCACAGAAACCAATTCGTCTACTTTGCCATAACATAACACCAAAGAAAAAGTCAGAAAACTCAACAGCAAGTAAGCTGAAAAAGTGATTAAAAGATTTTTATATAACAGACATATTTTGTGAAACTCGTTAGCACAAATTATCACCATTTGCTGGACTTGTGCTTTGTACTCGTATGAATGATCAAAGTAAACATAGTTATGAATGAAAACCAGATTTCCATATTAATATTGTTGGATCTCTTCTATTTCCTTTGATAGTAGTAAGGATTGGCCAAGGGTTGACAAGACTCAAATAGAAAGTGGTACATTTGTCAGCATGTGTTCACTTCTTCTTTGACTTATCATTCCCAGTGACCAGATCTATAAAATTTCTCTTCATCCCAAAGGACATTTTGATACTCATTTCTAAAGGGTACTGTATTTTCTTCTATTCAGCATATATAAAAAGCTACTGGTCAGAAAGCAGCCATTGGATTGCAATGCTGTCATCCTTCTGGTACTCATACCTCCCTTACCTGAGACAATCAGACCACACACAGGATACACATAAAGATCAGCTGGTCCTGCTTGACTGAATATAGAGTGGAGACCAAAGTACTGCCTGAACTTAGCACCTGTGTTTAACTACTGAAATTTGACCTCTGGGATTTTTTGTTGAATCTCCAGCTGCTGTTCAGTAATCTCACAACAGCAATATCAAAGAAGTCAGCTTTAGAAAGAAAGCAGATTTAGTTACTACATTCTGTTCTCTTGTGCCCTTGGGACTAGAGCATTGTGAGGAATGGCATGTTAAGCTACATCTCAAAGGTGACCCAGAATGTAATCTGGCAGTAAAAGAAAATTGTCCTTGTGAAATAGAAGATGAAATTGGTATTGGTGGTGAGATTAAATATAGTAGTCTCCAAGGAATTGCTCATGGTCTGTCTTTTTAGTCAGTATTTCAGGAAATGACACATTAAAGTTTGAAATATAAATAAAATTTGGGCATGGTCTCATTTTATTGTGGTTGGCTATTTCTTTTTGGCTCGCTGATTAGGAGCAACTGCTGGGTTTTATTTAAATTTCTTTTTTGGGGGGGAGGGGGGGGAGGATTCTTGTGTCTCTATCTGGATTATCTTTTCCCAAGATTTCAATCTTTTCCTTACAAATAGAGAAAACTAGTAATAATTTTGAACAGCAAAGATATAGTATGGCCAGGTGGCTTCCTGTGACTTAGTGACCTTTTGGTATTAGAAACCTCCTGCTGCCATTATTTATATTAAACCTTTGCTGCTGGGTTGCAACAATGACAGAAATATTTGCTGGACCCTGATCCTGCCATTTCAGAGCCACGATTAAGCCTCTTTAGTTAGTGGGAGGGTAGTTATTCAATGTATTTCAAAAGAACTTCCTGCTTGGATAAAGTCTGCTCTGGCGGAAAAAAACTGTTGGAGGATTCCCTGGGTAGGAGATTGGCTTTATTTAAGGCATTTCAGTGGATGTGCTGCTTAGCAAATCAAGTTGTGCCTATAATTTGCTCTCCTCTTTCTCTTTCTCTTTCTCTTTCTCTTTCTCTTTCTCTTTCTCTTTCTCTTTCTCTTTCTCTTTCTCTTTCTCTTTCTCTTTCTCTTTCTCTTTCTCTTTCTCTTTCTCTTTCTCTTTCTCTTTCTCTTTCTCTTTCTCTTTCTCTTTCTCTTTCTCTTTCTCTTTCTCTTTCTCTTTCTCTTTCTCTTTCTCTTTCTCTTTCTCTTTCTCTTTCTCTTTCTCTTTCTCTTTCTCTTTCTCTTTCTCTTTCTCTTTCTCTTTCTCTTTCTCTTTCTCTTTCTCTTTCTCTTTCTCTTTCTCTTTCTCTTTCTCTTTCTCTTTCTCTTTCTCTTTCTCTTTCTCTTTCTCTTTCTCTTTCTCTTTCTCTTTCTCTTTCTCTTTCTCTTTCTCTTTCTCTTTCTCTTTCTCTTTCTCTTTCTCTTTCTCTTTCTCTTTCTCTTTCTCTTTCTCTTTCTCTTTCTCTTTCTCTTTCTCTTTCTCTTTCTCTTTCTCTTTCTCTTTCTCTTTCTCTTTCTCTTTCTCTTTCTCTTTCTCTTTCTCTTTCTCTTTCTCTTTCTCTTTCTCTTTCTCTTTCTCTTTCTCTTTCTCTTTCTCTTTCTCTTTCTCTTTCTCTTTCTCTTTCTCTTTCTCTTTCTCTTTCTCTTTCTCTTACTCTTTCTCTTTCTCTTCTTTCTCTTTTTCTGTCTCTTTTTCTGTTTCTGTTTCTTTTCACCTGAAAAAATACCCATTCACAACTCAGGATCTCAAACTATGTTTATAATCAAGGATTTGTAAAAATAATTCTTACTTAAGCACCAGCAGAAGGGCTTGGCAATGTATGCTTTTAAAAGATTCTGGAATAAGAAAAGAAACTCAAAGCAAAAATCTTTAGCATAGCTGCACACTGAAAGTTTCAAGCTGAAAAAAAATAACATATTTTTTATCTCTTGATAAAGAGATAAAAAGGGTTCTGAGTATAGTTAATGTTTCAGAAGTCTGAGGTAGAAAAGAGGTGTACAGTATGTGCCATAGGTGTTAGTACCATTTTGTGCACACTCAGTATAAGACATTCTCAGAAGAATAATGTGGTGTACAAAGGGACACAGTGATTGAAAATTTCCCCTTATTACAGTAATATTATGGAAGAGATGGATGTGTCTGTTTTTTCTGGGAGTCCAGAGCTTGTCTTTTCTCTTTGGTGCCTGCAGTTGTTATGTCACGATGTGGGGAAGCTTCTGCTCATGATGTCAAACCTCATGTTATGAACATGTTCAAGCACTGTTGAAATGACTCTCAGCTTAGGAAAAATCATTCAGAATTTGAAAATAAGAAAAAAAAAAATCACACTTTTGCCCTGTTCTTCTAATAGAAGTTTCTAGTTCCTAAAGTCTACCAACAACACATGCACTTGTGCCCCACATCAATCTTACAGTGCTGGAGTATCAGTGGCTTTTCATCACACACAGCAGGTATTGCATAGCTAATGTGGCAAGAAGGTGCTGGTTTACTCTATGATACTTGGTGTTTTGTGTGAAACACAGTCTGTACAATGACTGGGTGCCATCTGGGACCACACATCTTGCCATGGACAGAAAATATTCTAGGTACTTTTGGTTGCAATTTAATTATCATTAACTCTATCACCTTTGGAAAACACTGAATACTGTTTCTAGACATGAGTGGTGTGGAGACTCAGAAGACAGCAAATCCAAAAAGCTCATGCATAAGCCTTCCTTAGGAAACAAAGCTAATTAAATCTTTCATAAACTGTATAGTACTCCTGCAATATTTTTCCACCAAGCAAATCTAGAGTTGCTCCACTGATCTCATGACAAACAAGCAAAGTAATATAAAATGTAAATTAAAGACAGCCTATTAAAGAAATTGTACTCCCCAAATGCTAATTACATCAAAAAGAAAATTAAAAGTTTAACAAGGGTGCAATAAGGAGGAATTTAAATATTCCAAATGTATTCAGATTCAACACTTAATTGGTGTTGAGCAAGTTTAAGTTAGGCAGCTAACAAGATAAACACTTTCGATGGCAAAAAATTAATGTAGTGGCACAGCAAAAGACTGCTTTATTTAGAATTTTATATGTGTTAGATGACAACTTAATTAAACATTGAAGTAATCCAGGCAAATAATTTCCTAGTGATATAAACCAAGAATGATCAACTTCCTTTTCTTGAAACGATCGATGCAGGGTGACACCTAATTTATGCTTTATGACTCTAGAGCCTTAAATTTTATATCAAAATTAATGAGACAAAATAGATTTCTAAGGGCTATTTTTTTTCACCATTACATACGCATGGTAAGTCAATTCATTCTTGCTGGAAATAAGCTCAAATAGAGAAGCAAACATGGTTCTTGTGATGTTATTACTTTATTATTTTTGTAAAAGCATGTTGCTAAATCTCAGTGGAAGGGGGGGGGGGGGGGG
>VWZO01010925.1:1467413-1599295 GCA_013396975.1 Bucco capensis
GGGGGGGGAAGGAAGGTTTTCAGTCCAGATCAGTTTGTTAGGAAAAGGTTTGGAATATTTTGACTGATACTTTAGTCATGATATGTAAGCTGTTCCTTTTAATAGGAGCTAAAAGGAAAACTCTCAGGACGTGTCATGGGATTCGGAATTAGTTTTTTTGAATCAGTTAAATATAAATGCTTCTGGTTTTACTGAATTCTGTGAAATATTAACAGACATAATCCTAGTAAACTCCATTAATTTCTGCTTGTTATTTTAAAGGTTTCAATTATGAGAGATGCTGTTTTGCTTGCAGAGTAGACACAATTTCAGGATTGGGTTCACTGGCTTGACTTGAGACAAATAGAATGAGTATGCATGGATTTCATGTATGTTTTGCTTACCTTAATACTAAACCTCCTGTGATCCAACTTGCTCCCATTCCCTCTTGCAATGATATCAAAACACAATGCAGAAATCATGGGTAGGTGAGAGCTCAGATGAAATTCTGCTTCTTAGCAAAACGAGAAGAAGCAGTGAAATGATCCACTTGATCACTTCATTTCCTACAAAAAGCTCAGGAAATGTACATTTTCTAAATAAGAGTATTTTTTTCCACTGAGATGTGTTTGTAATGGGCAAGTGACACAGGCACAACAGAAATACTACTTGTCAAAGTACAAGAAAGACAACAACCAGGAGATTTTCCTATGGTTTGTTTTCCTAGATTCCTGGATTTGTTTGCTTTCTTCACTGAAAGGGTTTTTAGGCATTGGCCCAGGCTGCCCCGGGAGGTGGTGGAGTCACCATCCCTGGAGGTGTTTAAGAAACATATAAATGTTCTATACAGGGCCATGATTTAGTGGCATGTTGGTGATAGGCAGTGGTTGGACTTGATGATCTTAGAGGTCTCTTCAAACCTTAATGATTCTCTGATTCTGTGATTGGGAGAACCTCTGAAGGTCAGATGCTAAATCACACAGAATCACAGCATTGTTAGGGGTTGGAGGGGACCTTTGGCGATCATCTAGTCCAACCCCCCTGCCAGAGCAGTTGAATCTAGAGCAGGTTGCACAGGATGGGATCCAGCCAAGTTTGGAATATCTCCAGAGATGGGCCCCAATGACCCCTCTGCCCTCACCTCCCCCCCGTTAACTTGCTTACTTGCTTTTTTCCAAATCCCAGAGCAGCTGGGCTCAGTTCCAGCCCCCTCCCCTGCCCAGGTGTGGCTTTTTGCCCTCCTACCCAGTGCCCTTTATCTTCCCGAGGAAGGGTAGCAGCTTTCAGCTGCGCCCAGCCGGGCTGAGGGAGGCAGGAGACTCCTCTTGGCATCACCGGTGAGTTCCCCATGGGTGCACCCTGCTTGGAAGGGGGGGAGAAAGGCTGGGGGGCCTGGTGGCCCCCCAGTCAGCTAGGCAGGTAGGAGGAGGATTGGTGGCTACTTCAACATCACCTATGGGTGCTAGCTGTGTGTCCTCAATGAGGATGAACCCTTCTGCATGCCACCTGGGCTGGGTGAGGGTCTCACTTGAAGTTCTGGGATGGGTTAAGGGTAGGAGTGATATTGGTGGTGGGACAGGAAGCTGCCTGAGGATGTGCTGATGGTATCTGCGAACCTCTGAAGGTCAGATGCTAAATCACACAGAATCACAGCATTGTTAGGGGTTGGAGGGGACCTTTGGCGATCATCTAGTCCAACCCCCCTGCCAGAGCANTATGCTGTTGCTGTAAGCCCCTCAAAGGCAAACCAGAAGGATATGAAGAGATTTGGGAGAAGACAGAATGAAAAGAGCTGAAAGGGGTCAGGATTTCAAGGAATAGAGGAAAGAATACCACCTGGGCAACCCATGAATCAGTGTTTAAGTAAAATTTAGCTTTCATTCTTCATCCATTCCTCTTTGTTGTTATTGTTGTAAAGGAAATGATCTCACAGGAAGTGATGACATTGATTCTCTGTCACATTAGCCAATGCTGAAAACTCAAGTCCTGCCAAGTGAAACCATAGAGATGAAAGATTTGATTGTTCTCCCTTTCAGTTTGTGATAGAAGCTATTCTAGCTCAGGTGTCTTTGCTAACCACAAAATTTCCTTCTGGGTGTTAGTATTATTAATCCTCTCTCATTTATCTGGCTCAATGTTCTCCACCAAGCTTGTTCACCCAGCTGTTAATACTTTTTAGAGAATGGCAAGAGGAACAAACTATCATGAAACAAGCAATTCTGTGGTGGCTAAGCAGCATCGAGTAGGTGAAAATCACTGAATCATAAAGGTTGGAAGAGATCTCTAAGACCATGAAATCCAACCATCTATCTGTGTACAGACTCTTGCCCTGTATGTGGAATCATTGCAACAGGGAGTCCAGCATGGTGCTTATCTTCACTTTTGATGGCACACATCTATGTCTGATGCTTGGAGATCAAAATCCAGTAGAGAATCACAGAGTGGTAGGGATTGTAAGGGACCTTTGGAGATCATCTAGTCCAACCCCTCCTGCTAAAGCAGAGTCACCTAAAGCAGGTTGCCCAGGACTGCATCCAGGTGGGGTTTGGATCTCTGCAGAGAATGAGACTCACAACCTCTCTAAGCAGCCTGGTCCAGTGCTCTGGCAGCCTCAGAGGAAATAAGTTCCTTTATCTGGTGGAACTTCCTCTGTTCCAGTTTGTGTCCCTTGCCCCATCCCTGGGCCCCACTGAAAACAGTCTGGCCACATTCTTTGACACCTATGTTTATAAGCAATGAAGAAGTAATCACTGTAAATATTGACCTCAAAAAGCTCTCCAGAAGAAGACAATGTTAGTTGTTGTTTCTCTCTGATTGGGAGGACTAAGCATTTTACTTAATCTTTCCATTATTTGGTTAATATTGTCTATTTCAAATAAGACCTTGGCATGTTCTTTTCAGATTAGAAGCAGGATATATGAGCACATACATTTGTCAAGCAGTAGGAGAAAGAAGGAAAAAAAAGAAAAGGTAAAATAAAGAATAAATCATGTCTAGATTTTTTTTTTAGTTCTTTGTCATATTTGAGTATTCTGATAGAGATCGAGTGAAAGAGAAGGAGATCTTGAGGTCTCAAAAATGACAGATTTTCTCTATATTATAGTCTTTGAAAAACTAATCATCTAAAGGAAACTGTGTATCAAAGTATCAAATATTTCACTTTAAAAATGCTTTCTTTTGGTGAAGGCTGAAACTAATGTATGATTGCATCTGAAAAGTATCTAAAATGCTGAAGACATAAATATAGGATTATGATAAATTTTTTCCTGAAATAAATGTCCCAGTAGTTTGCAGGAGAGATGCCCCATAGAAAAGATATTCTAATTCAGTGGGAAGAATAGATAGCAGTATTTAACTGAAGGATAAAATTCTGGATAAAATGTATCTGATAGAGTCTCTCTTACTTCACAAAGGTTTTTTTCACAAAATGCTAGGCAGATAAAGCAGGATTGGTAAATGTTTACAACAAGTGTGTCACTGATGAGTCAATGAGGAATGATAGAACAGTAAATATTGTTGGCTGAAAGATGCACTTTAACATCTAGAAATACATATGAAACTACATACAGTCAGATACTGATGAAAAATGAGACTGCAAAGCAAAGATGGTAAAAGTTGAGAGACACGAAAAGACAATAATTTCATTTGTTGGCACTGACAGAAGACAGGGAAACATGAAGAAAAGAAGAAATTGTGTATGTCAGTTAACCTTTCCTCTTTCTTTGCTATCTCCCTCATTTGAAATATGGTGATCATCTCAGATTATCATTATGTTTCTTCCTCTGTGTAGGATGCCAAGAGAATAGACAGCTACAAATTCAAATACTGAAGTAACTAAGCAGTGACTCATACGAAGTCTGATAAACATAAGGAATGGGTACAGCAAAGAGTGTAAACCTTAAAGGGCATACATTTATTTCTGAAGAGTAAAATATAAAAATAGAACTGAGGAAATTATTTGTAACAAGTAAATTTTTAGGGACATTTTCCTTCTTTCTTCTGGTAAAAAAAGAAACTGACAGTTTTTCTAGTTTTCTTGTTAATTTTCTATCAAGAATATTGCCCTTGGTTCATCAAGAGCTGGTGAATAATTAGTTGCAGGAGCACACCAATTGTGCTGTCTTTGCTGGTAAAACCACATGATGTTGCTGGATGATATCTTAAGCATTTCTTGATTTAAATAACAGTCTAAAACAGTGGGAAATTACTTTTTTTTTTTTGGTAATATGATTCCCCCACAGCTGTTGTATCTGAATCTTAAGATTGTATAACTTGCTTTTTTTCTGTTAGGCAGGACTTTGGTAGGATCTAGGCCATTTTTCTAGAACTACCTGAACTTGAATCAATTTCTCTACTTTGGAAAACAAAGTTTAATCCACTCTTTAACATAGAGACTTGGTTCCAAAGTGCTCCAGTGTGAGTGGTAAAGGCAATTTGTTACTGCCAAAGATGGTGAAGAACCTATGGCTTCCAGTATCAGAAACATTCAGGTCAAACAGCAGGCTCAAAGAGGACACTTGGAAATGGAGTCAGAGAAGGAGATGACAAAGAAACATTTGCATTATGTCAACACATTTATTCAGAAAGCAAGAGACCTGTATCTACCTTTCAGCTGATAGTGGAGGTTTTCTATTCCTCTAATTGCCAAAGCATACACTAATCAGTACAGCAGAAAGACAAGGTATAGATTTTGAACCCTTCAGCTAAATATACTTACTGCATAAGGAAGATAAACAAACTATGTAGCTGGCTGAGCCAAGGAAGCACGGCCTTCTTAACTTAATTGATGTGCAATTTGAAGCATCAGAAGTAACTGTGTATTCAGGATTCAGAATGGAACAAGACTCCTTTTCACTGTCTTAAATGCAGAGGGAAACAGTGTGGGGACTGGAACAAAGTTGTTTTTTACTTCCTGCACTATTTCCTTAACCACCAGGCATCACATCTCTGCAAAATATAAGGCTTCAGTTTGATAGTGCCCTTCCCACTCTCATACACATAGTCCATGGAGGAAAGAAAAGGAGCAATGGGTAAACAGAGAAAGTATCTTGCATAGATAAGACTCTTCACAGACATTAAGTTCAATAGTAGAATGGAGTAGCAGATCACAGAAGAAAAAAAAACAAACACAAAGCACCAGTCTAAATATATAATATGTAATATATATTTTTTCTTTATTACTTTTGTCTAAACAAATAACAATTGTGTGAGTAGACTGTTAAGGTTTCAATTACATCCCTTCCACTGATGTACAGCTGTGGGGATTCATTTTGGATGACAGTCTAGTTAGTTTCAACTCTGTTCTCCCTTCACCCCAGTCTGCCTGATTGGCCTCCTCACCGAGTTTTCCAGAAGTTGACATATCTCTGCTCTGCTGTGCAGAAATGTTATAGCCCAAGAAACATTTTATAACATGAGTTTCATCAATACTTTAATCTTGTAAACTCTTTCCTTCGCAGTAAACTCATGATTTCAAAGATGCAAAAAAAGATGTTTCATTAAATCATTCTTAACCATCCTAGTGAGGACTTGCCTTTGAAATGCATTATCTATACACTGTGAGAAAAATATTAAATTTGTGGTGTGAGGAAATAGTCTGAGATGTAGGAATCTTCAAAACCACTTCAGACTTGCAGAAACAAGGAAAAAGTCATAGGAAAATTCCTTGTGATGAACTGGAGATACAAGTGCTCTTGCAAAGTGGCTTTCATGGCTGGAGAAAGGAGAGAAACTGAATGAGAAACTGAATTAAATTCAGAAAGAAGCAAATCAAAAAGTTAGAGAAGAGCCTCATGATTTCAGGATATCCCGGTTTTGCCTGAGATAGAGCTAATGCATTCTTCTCTAGAAAGGGAGGAAGGAAAAAGACAGAGTAAATATTTATTTAGATATTTTCACCTTGGTAAATGAAATCATGATTGACCTCAAAAGGTATGATTTACAGCCCTAGATTCTGCTTGTGCTACAGTAGGATCCAACTAGAAGATCCAATTAAAAATGGTGTGTTTTGCTGTGTTTGTTCCTAGAAAAACATTAAGTGGAAGATAAGTCCATGAACAGAAACTTAAAATCAAAATAGAAAAGAATTGAGTAAATTGTATAATTATTTTTAACAAATAAAACCTAACAGACTTAATGTTCAGCTATAAGAGACTGTGGAATGGATCAAAAGGGAAGTTAACAAGTAGGTACATGAGAAAGAAAAAGTGAAGTTTCCTTCTGGAGATGAACTGAGCTCTAGGGAATTCAAGTTAAGGAAAAAAATATATCAAAGATTTGCAAGTGAGAAAAAGCACAATCAGGGTAATCAAGAGACTGGGCTTGGGTCACAAGGAGAACAGATGGACAAGATGGCATGGAAAAGAAATGGGAAGTTTCACTACACACTGATCACTTCTGGATTTCCCCAAAGGTATAGAAAACTCTAAACATCCTGTGTGCTTCCCATTACTACACTGGACACTACCTCACAGAGAATATCAAATGAATTTGGAAACCATACCCATAAAGTTCAAATATTTTGTCATGGTGTATTGACATAACATTACAAATATTGATCTAAGATGAAAAAAAAAAATCATGAATTACCTTAAATGACAATAAATATTGATACTAACTTTGGAAAACAACTGCTTATTACACAAAACTCTGAAACAAAATCCAGCAACAAAAATATATCATATATCGTCTTTTTCAGTTTGTTTTACAGTTTATGACACAATATATAATGTAAATGTGGACGGATGAAGATATATCAGAAAGTAAAAATGAGGAGGTAAGACATGGATGTCAATACACTACCTTTTTAGAAATATATATAAGTTTTTAGGATCTGCAATACTATTTACTTATGGTAAATAATAGAAATAAATTCTTAATAGTGCATGTCTCTCTAGTAGTAATTATGAATTATTTACAGAGGATTGTTCTAGTATTACCTACTTAAAGGGCTGTTATTAGAGTTTCTTCATTGTCAGTAGCAGAAGTGGTAAGAATAACTGTTTTTCTTCAGCATTTTCATCTAAAAAGCCAGAAGATGAATCTTATCCTTTCCCTATAGCTCTATAATGTCTAATAAAACAGATTCTGAGCTCAGATTGGGTTTCTGATGTGTAATTTTTTTTTTTTCATCCCCAGAAGACCTGGAGATTCAGATTAAAAGCACAGAGTAAAGCTAGAGTCACTGTAGTAGTAAAGATCCTGTAGTGATACCTTCATGCCCTTGTGTGACTCCTTCAAGAAAAATGAGTAAAAATAAGAAAAAAAACCCTTGCATCTGCCTGTTGACTTAGCAGATCTGGCTCTGAAAACACACTAGGAGAAAAACTATTAAAAAAGGTGTTAGTTTTACTGTCTTTTTTTTTTGTTAGAAATCATTTGCAAAGTGTTTTCTCCTGCTTGGATGATCAGCACTAAATAAATTGAAGTGAAAATGTGCTGGATAAATGTTATTAGTAAAACTCTGAATTGCTAGCTAAGGTGATCCTTCATGATACAATGCAAAAAATAAACTAAAACTCTTGAGGTAGAAACTGGTTTGCACTGAAAAGTCAATGAGTATTGATTTTAATATGAACTATGTTTGGTTTATATTGCTAGCTATATAAAAGATTTTATAGGTTCAAAAGAATGATGTGACAAATAGAATTGGAGAGGATTACTCTCATTGGACTGACTAACAAATGTAATAAAATAGTCACAGAGCTTTCAAAGATACAAGGCTTTTTATCTGTTAACTTGCATATATCAAAATGTTGATTCGCTTGTGCTGGCATTTAATTGAAAATTAAACTACATCAAGGAGAGTATTAAGAAATTAGATTAAGTGGGTGGACAATCTCCTTCAATGTCAGTGACTGACTTTTTCAGCCACTCTGAGAATGCTTTTCCAGAAATCAGGAGAAGCAGGACCTACTAATCAGGGCTTGGAGTTTGGGAGCATCCCTCTCTGGCTTTGTTGCTAATGGAAAATCCTTTTTCTTTCTGGTAAAAATGGATATAATCATTATTTCCCTACCTCACAGCCCTTTGCAATACTAAAAAGGGAGCAATTAGCATATAATCAAAGCAGGATGTGAATGTGGGTAAATGAGTATGTATATTTAATGGGTGTGGGTAAGAGTGTTAAAAAGCTTTTACTCTTCATTTTGAGGCATGCATCCTGGTGTGATTCTGGCTGTACAGACAATGCTCTGTTCTCACTAGGTTGGATCAGTATTGTGTATACCTCTGCATGAATGTATGTGCATGCCCATTTGCACAGAGTTGTCCACACGATTCAGTAAGAAATTGTTACTAGAAACTTCCCTAAAGAAAGATAAGCTTTGCTGTTTATCCTGCTTAAAATGCACTTTATTCAAAACCCATCTGGGAGATCTGTTCTTTTGTAAGTAAAAGTAGATTAGCATAATTTAATCAGCCCATATCTGCTAAACACTCTTGTCATCTCCTCAAAGACTTAATAGTGCACTTCTTTTGCCTGACCTTTGCTCACTCTGACAATGATCTCTGAGCATATTCCAGACACATTTCTACATAAGACTTGTTAGGAATCAAGCAACTTTTAGAAACTAGAAACAGAGAAGATCTGTCTAGGAAATCTTTTCTGTTCAAGTGCAGAAAACTCTCCCCAGTTTTGCATTTTGCATCATAGCCATTAGTGCTAACTGGCAATAGCTCTTAAAAGAAAAAAAAAACAGTTATTAACTAGGGTAGATCTCTGTATTCAAGAGGATTTTAGTATTAATAGGATATATTGCAATGCTCAGTGTAAATAAAACAATGATTGTTTTTGTTATGATGCACATAGAGGAGATATTTCATGTTATAACAGTTGATTGGGTTTTTTTTCTTTTACTCACTAGAAAGGATTCTGGATTTGATTCAAGAATCATAAAGTTTGTAACACTTACCATTGGTGAGTGGTGTAAGAAAAAGGGGACAGGACTAGGACAAGAACATTGCAAAAGTGTCTAGAATATTTTCCCAGTACCATAATTGAGGATTCAGAGGCTTCCTTAACCAGAAGAGGTTTCTGCATATTTAATAGCCTGTGATAGATATTTGTCTCATTACTTTGTCTAATCCCTGTCAAAATGTTCCTTATCTTAGAAATCCATTAATGCTGGAATTTGTCTTCCTCGCATTTTCTCCTTATTCACCTTCTCTATACCAAATCTGATTTAATAGACTTCTATTGCATTTTTTTCTGTATCCCTTCTTCTCCTACTTCCCTTTAGTTTTCTTCCAAGCAAAAGACTCTTGATCTTGAAATTTGTTCCTTTTGTGGGGCTGGTGTGATTTTTCCACAATAAAATGATTCAAATATTCTTTAATATTTCTGTTCATAATCTTACCCTTGCAAATAGAAATAATAGGGGCATATTCTGCTGGAGATACACCCATGCAATTTCTATTAACAGGTGCAGGAATTTACTATAAATAATCTCTGAGACCTGCACACGATTAGAGGGACACAGTCTCATCATGGCTCTCTCAAGCCAGTTTATGCTAAATAGCTACTTTTCCTACAGCTAAAATTTGCCAAAATGAAGAAACTCATCTAGTTATAGTGGTGTAAATACTGGTTACATCCTCAAGTAGTGTAAAGAGAGCTCTTGTTGAGTAGTAACAGGACTCTGCTATTGGAGTTACACCTCTGCAGGACATATTCTGCTGTAGGAAAGTAAGTTTTTTTTTCCATATTAATCCAAACATTTAGCTTGCTGCTGAAGAGACTAGAGAAAATGGAGGGTCTTCTGGGTCTTATAATCTATGCTCCTGTCTCACTGAAAACAACCCAAATATATATAGATAATTAAAGCCATGAATGCCTTACTCTGTCCAAATGTATGTGTTTTTAGAATCCTGTTAGATTAATTATATATTACATTAACATTCATTCTTGCAATTAACATTCTGTTATATGAATGGACAATAATTACTGTTTACAGATTAATGGAGTCAGCTATGCTTTTAGTCACATTTGGGGATGGTTAGCACAACTCTTTTTTTACTTTTTCTGGTAAGTGTTTTTGACAATTTCAGTTTTTATGGGTGCTGCTGAGATCCATGTGATGGAGTTAAAAAAAGAGATTGCAACGTGCTTTGTATGGGTCTGCAGTGTAAACCAGTCCAGGATCTGATGAAGAAGGCAACAGCTTACTTGTTAAGTGTTATAACTCAGCATAAGGACCTGATCTGAAGTTGATGAGCACAGAAACAGAGGGATTCTGGCAGTCATGAAAGCTCTTCATGTTATTTATTGATTGGCACAAGGCCAAATCTACAAAGAGACTTGAAGACTGTAGTCCATAAATCTGAGGCAGTTCAAGTGGTAAAATAGCCTTCACTGAAGGTGTTAGTTTGAACTGGGAACTACCTACCTTTTTCCCCTTTCTCTTATGAGACCCTTAAACTTACACAGCATCTAAAAGTCAACCAGACCATAAATGGTTAACTTTTTTACTAAGGTCCAAATTCCTACCCATCTATTTTCTCCTCTGGAGAGGAGGAAATACAATGGAAAAACTTAGTGGGCCAAGATAAAAACAAGGAGACCACTTATCAATTATTTTAATGGGCAAAACAGGTTTACTTGGGTGAAATTAATTTATTGCCAATAACAATTTAATTACTAATATGAGTAGTGGGAAACCAAAGGCAAGTATTAAAACATCATCTTCCACCCTTTCCCATTCACACCTTCCCAGTGAGGGGCACAGGGGTGGGGATGGGGGTTGCAGTCAGTCCATCCCAGCTCTTCTGTGCTGCTCCTTCCTTCCTCACTCCTCTCCCTGCTCCAGCTCAGGCCTTCCCCCTCTCTGGCAAGAGATTTGCCATGTGTCTTCAGCTGTCCTGTGAATGGCTGTGGTTCTATTCATAGGTTCCATGCAGAAGTCCTGAAGAAAGATGGCTTAAAAATGGTTTTTGACACCAGGAATATATATTTGTTAATAACCTCCTTTGGAAATCTGAAGAGTCTTCCAGGATGTCTTCTCATTTCCTTTATCTTATATTAATTAATTTCCTAATCATCATTGATGGATATATATCAAGTAAGCCATAGTATGTCAAACTGATTTACAGAATAAAATGTGTATTTACTATTCTTGGATACTTCTTCAATTAATATTGCAAAGAATGTGCTATTTATATATTCAAGGATATAATTTATCAGGGAAATCACTATTACCTCTTCCACTCTTACAGTAAAACTCCAGTGTGTACATGAGGCGTATTATAGTCACAGACTCACACCCATAGCTTTCATATTTGTAGATGGAACTGGATTTTAATTTAGATTTTAATTTGGTCTTAAATATTGACTTGAGTTAGCTGTTTTGTTTCTTCTGGTTTTGGTTTATCTTTCTAATCCATCCACCAATCAAAAATATAGAAATGTTCAAATATTTTGGCAGCAAAGGCCCCACCATTTTAGGGTTGAACACATCAGTTTGTATCCCTGAAATGAAGGATCAGCCTCACTAGATCAAAACACTCATGGGATTAAAAAAAAGGGACAAAATGGGAGCTAGACTTTGTTAACTATGGTAAAGGTACTACACATTTTCTCAAACTGATCTAAAACAGATGTGGTTCCAGGTATTTGTCTGTAATCTACCTCAAGCTGCTCAAGTTTAAAACCAAACTAACTAGTGGAAAAAATGGGAATATATTTTGAACTTACTATCAAAAATAGTATTTGAAAAGTGTGTTTCTCCACAGCTTTAATGATGCATAATGGGTTTGCTCTTAGTACTCAAAATTTCTGCTTTTGAATAGGACAAGATCAAACACAGAAAACCAAAGGCTAAATAAACTGATTCACATCATCTTCACAACTGAATTACTCTGATTTACAGTGACTAAAAATGTTGACAACTGAGATGAAATATGTAGAGGTTCTCTTGGGAGCTATTACCCTACCTGTCTTTGAAGAAAGGTTGCTGCCATGGCAGCAGGCCTGGTAGAGCTGAGTTAGTATCTCTATTTCTGTGTTCACACAGTGGTTTATTAGCACTGAATATCATCATAGGTGTCTTAAGCAGGTCAGGTTCAATGTGTGTTGTAATAGAGTCAACAAAGTACAACTTAAAATGTTTGAATGAGTTATTTGGCACTGGCTGAGAACAAGGCGCTGATGTTAGTCAAATATTCACTTTATACTTGTTACACTATACTGAGTCTATTATCTCTTGATGGGTGGCAGTGAGTATTGTTAGCAGGGTGACTGAGCATCATGGAATGAAGAATTGTACTGAAACATCTGTTTTTCAGACATCCAATTAATATGAACGGTCATTAGCAGGGCAGTTCTCAAAAAGATGCAGCAAAAGGTCAGAAGTTTTCCTGATTTAACAGTATCTCATTGCCATAAACCCAGTCAGTGAAATAAAACCCCTGACTTTTCATTTAGGAACAGCCAGGACTTTATGATTCAGGGAGTCTGGCTAATGGGACATGGAGACTTCATGCTAAGTCATTGGTTTAATTTGGTCGAAGTCTGCATTCTAAGTGAAGTTGTTACTTAGTATAGGCCAGTGAAAAAGAAAGTGCTGATTACAAATTAACATGGATCATCAAAGTTTTCTTCTTTTTTTTTTCTTCACACCTACTGGCAGATTTACTAGTGAGTTTTCTTTTTTTTTACTACAATTTATGCAGCAAAGTGATCAAGTAACACCTCACCTTGTATCAGTGTGTAGAGCACTTGAATATTAGAGATGATAAAAAGTAAATAGGTGCCAACTTTCTCAGTTTGTCAAGTTTCTCTAAATTCAATGTGGTACATGAGTAAGAGGTAATTGGACTTGCAAAAGGCAGAGAACATTCCTATTGGAGATCTTATGCCCAAAGTTAGTCATTTAAGGCTATCTCTAATGTCATCAAAATGTCTAATTAAAAACTTACTATCCCAGAGTTAGATTTCTTTATCCAGCATTGAAGGAATTGAAATAAAATTTTAAAAAAATTGAAAAGAGAAGTGAAAAACAGAACTATGAATTATTTTTACTTTTTTTAGTCAATAATATTTCTGTTATTTCATAGCAAAGATCCTGTATGGAAGCAGAGACAAGAGAAGCAGAAGTCACTAACAGTCCCAATGTATTTGAAGTCATGTACACAAGATAACATATTTTAGTGCTTGTTTTCTTAATGATTGCAGAAGATTCCTGGCTATTCATAAAATTGTAATATCTCTTCTCAGGGAGGATCTAAATTTCTTCACTTCCATTTCAGGAAGAATTAAGCTAATCCAACATAAAAAAAGAATCTGAAAAGACATTAAGACTCTAAGAGGTCTAAGAAGTCTTGAATCTATCTGAAGTATGACTTAGCATATTAGTTCATATTCCAATGAAAATTTATACAAAAGACATTAGGTATGTCCTTAATTTTGGTGGCAGAATAGCTTGAGCATCCAAAGAGTTATTCTCTTTTTACTCTTCTCCCTGCAGAAAGGACATTCTATATTCACAGGTGGAGAATGAAAGAATAAGCAGCACACAAAAAGGCATAGGAAGCCTGGTGCTTGTGCTAAGGCCACTTGATCTATATGAGAAATTCTGAGTTTTAGATCTTGTTCCTTCATTATTACACAGTTCATATTAAAGAGTTCTTGGGCCAGAAAGTAGATGTCATCTTTGGATCCAAGGCCAAAACCTAGACTGCATGTCTAACTAGGAAGTTGAACTCTTTATCATGATCCCTTTTTTTACCATGTCTCAGCATGAACTTCAGAAGGAGATTGCAGAATCCTTGCAGAATAGGCCTAGCTACCATGGCTCCCATGGGACTAAGACAGAAGTGAGATGTATCAAATCATTAACAAAATATCTCCAGGCTTGTTCAGAGATATAGTTTCCAGACACAGAATAAAACTTTAAGGTAAGCCAGAGACTTTGAGAAGTGATTTCAGATCGCTGAAGTTATTTTTAGATCTCAGTTGCATCACAGTAGAAATGTTACTTTTAGACAACAAAGGTAAGTACACACCATGTTAATAGGAATACTTTCTAGCTCCAGGGCCTGTGTGTCCTGAGTAATATCCCACTTCTATAGCAAAATGATAAGTTAATGCTGCCCACCTCCTTTATCCTCTTCCCTCTTTTGTGATACTAGTGAAGTGTGGGTATGGAGGGTGACCTACATATCTTCCAGAGAAGATTATGGGGAGACTTGGATTACTGGGGCATTATATAATGTGTCTGTTCCACATTTCAATTATACCAAATTTTATATCAGAAGCCGTACCTTTTTGTAGCTGTTGGATAAATCCCCAAAATGACATAAACCAAGTCGCCTTCCATCATTCTCTATCCCAGCATTGCTAACAGGTTTTAATTTCCTTCAGACAAATCATAAAATTCTAAAGCTAAATTGTTGAGATGATGGAGTCTTCATTTCTTCCTCAGGTGAAGCATTAGCAAGTGACCAAAAAAGGGAGACACTTAGTGATGTTACACTGTGCATCTCTGTATTTATGCTGTTGTTTATTGTACTAGGACTTTTCTCTAAACTGAATTGAGGAGAAGTAAAACAAATACAGTCAAGATATCATCAATTCCTTAGAAGATTTTGACTAGGACAAGCAATGTTTGTACTTAAAATAGAAGATACAAAAACTTGTTTCCCTTCCTGTTATATGCATGCAGGTGGTCCTGTTTTTTTTTTAAGTGACAAGATAAACAATGAATTCCAATTTCAAGAAATATTCTTTAACTATGAAAGTGAAAAAAAAAAATCCAGTTACTTTCTGCATTGTATTTCCTCATATTACTGAATTCTAACAGTGACTACATGGAAGAGCACTGCAAAAGGTGAATATCAGCCCTACAACTCTCAGCCTGTCAATAGCACTATAGCATTTTATCTCAGCCCAAAATGGTACTCTTATGGCTGGCTATATTTTCATGGCAGGGAACATATATTCACAACATATAATTAAATAATATTTATATTATGTATAATTACACAAGCATGAATTCTTTAAGAAGCAACATGAAATAGATGTGCAAGGCTCTCCTTAGGAAATGTTAGCAGAACTCATGCTATTACTCCCAGTTTTCTTCTGTTTTGGGAGTTTTCTTAATTTCTTTGCTAAAAAAAAAACAACCCTGTGAATATTCTTGCAGATTTGCAGGAACAAAACTTCCAACACATCAAAGAGTATGACCCTTGGAAAAGCAGGATGAGGCTGCAACACAGGCACAACACTGGAAAAACTGCCAGAAGTCATGAAGTAGTGAACAGCAGTCAAAAGCACAGACTAGAATTGCTGGTTACATCTGCTAGTTCCAAAATAAAATAAATAAATAAAATAAAAGCAAGCTCAGCAGACTCTTTTGTGAAGATTTCAAATGACGTAATCAGGTTATTTTAAACTGCTACCCTGATTCCATGATTTCCTGACAGCGTGTTGGAATGATGAAGGAAACAAATTAATACAAAAATAAATTATCTTTTCTTCTTCTTCTTCTTCTCAGTTTGTTTCACAATAGCAGAAACGGGAGATTTTATGTCAATTGCCAGCCAATTTGTTGTAATTTGGGGGATGGTTGACCAATCAGCAAACTCTAATGATGCATCAGTATAAATTTTCTATTCTCTTTTGTGGGGTGAATCTGAATGATTCATAAACACATGCCTACAGTATAGATGGATTGTTAGATAAGTTATTGATTTATCTGAATCCAGTATTTCTCACTTTCTTATCCACAGTGAGCATTTTGAGTTTAAAACTCTGAACAGAACAGTGTCTGTAGATAGCTGAAAATTTACTATTACTTCTAGGGATAAATTCTCCCAGTGACATTGTAGATCAGTGTTTGAGTCAGTGCTTTGGTAGCATGTAACTGTGAACCCTTGAGCTAATATCTCCTGGAAATGATACTTCTAAGAACAGTATTTTTTTCTCACTTTCATCTCCTTAGACTGCCTGCAGCAATGGCTGACTCAGTTCTATTGATTAGTAAGCTGGACTCTAATGAAGCAGAGTAAAGGACACTCAGTGGAACCTGTTTGCATGTCAGTGCTGAATTTCACTTATTACTGTAGTGAAAGCATATTGCCTTACTGCATTCATTGCTCTGATGCTGTACTTTAGAGCTGATCAGGTACTGAAACCTTCTGGAAAGAATTCAGTTCTAAATTTAACTACTAAATAAATGAGTTAGACATAGATAAAATTATTGTCCAACAATACAGTGATAAGTCTTCATTTAATATGTAGTACTCTTTACAGTACATGTAGTTTTTATTTCAAAGGATAATTAGGGATAGATTCTCAGTTTCATTGTAATTGAGTATAAACAATGCTTTTGTTTCAAATGGTAAAGCATTGCATCATATATTATTGCTAAAAACAATGTTGCTTTATACACATCCACAAGAGCTCTTGTAGCTTAAGCGACTGGCTTATTGAAATACTCCTTTTTTCCACAGATTTTAAGATCTATATTTTATATTAGAATTCTCTCCTTAAGGAGGTATGCTGTTAAAAAACTCCCAGAAGAGGCACCACAGCCTGATGGTCAGGAAGACAAAGACAACTTATCTGCTACTGAGTTTAGGCAGTGTCTTTCTTTTTTACTATTCCAACATCTCAAAGAAGAAGATTTTGATCCAGAAAAGCAAATAACAATGCAACTAGAATTGATTTGAGTATGAAATCACCTCTGAATTGTGGACCTGTGTGTGGGAAGGAACATTTTCTTTTCTACCTGACTGTCTTCACAGAAGCAGTACGAAGTTTTTGATTTCTTGTACCTTTAATGATTGCATATGGTAAACCAAAGATAGTTCTGGATCTATACCTTCACAGCTGTAGATTTGAATGACAAAAGTTTTCTATCTTGGGCACATAGCTGCTGCTGTGCCAATTTCCATGCCATAACACTACTCTCTGAATGTTCCTACTCTCCTTCAAGTTATCATTAATGCATGAGGAGTCACTCACTTATGAAGTACTTATTGAAGTGAGTGAAACACTTTTTCACCACTTTCCTTATCGTACACATTTCAAGATCTCTACTATCTAGAAGCCCATGCTGTGGAATAAGGTTCCAGTTGGAGTAAGGACCATATAACATCTGAACAAAGAAGAGCTCTGGCTAAGGAATCTCACAATCTAAATGCAAGTCTCATTGAGACATACAGAATGGACAGCACAAGAAAAACAGGATTATTTTTTGGCATGCTGAGCAGTGATCACAACGTAACATAACAAAAATTTTTTGTTTATTTATCTATTTCTGCAAGAACAAAAGGGAATTTTAAGAAGGACATTAAGAAAAGAGTAATTAGTTTTGCACACACAAGTAAGTCTTCTGCCCTCCCAATATAGGAAGATACATGTGAAAGGTTTGAGTGTGAGGAAATACAATGGGAATCATCATAAGATTTACATTTACCCAGCAAATTTGTAAGGATAGACTGTCCTTCAGACATTTTTTACGTTTGTTGAGCTGCCACTTAAATGCATTTACACTGCCAGCAACTGCTAAATTGTTTAGTGCACTATTGTGAGATTAGGCAAAGGCTATATTGTGACAGTCTATAATTTTTCCCATGCATTTTCATTGGAAGAGGGGGTGAAAATGGCCACAAGATTGATCAGAGGAATAAAAGCTCCATTTCCATTGACTTGAGCATGGGATTTGTATCTGATTCCCATCAGTGCTTTCACTCTTACCAGTTCTAGGCATTGCAGAAATATATAAAGATAAAAGAGAAACAAATTAAAATAGCCTGCATGCCTTCGTAAATTATACTTAGTAACTTCCACAGAAGCTTTCTCCCACACATTTTACTGTAGAAATGTCTGAATTATTACGTCCATTTGAGTGGTTTGTTTAATCAAAAATCCTTTTCACTTATTCCATGTTACTATGTGTCTTCTAAGTTTTTCCTTGGCTTATGAAACTCAAGGATGTTGCTTCTAAATCATGAATCACATAGAGTGCTAAAAAAAGCTTTCTGATTTTAATATCCCCTTGAGTCCTAGAAGAAAGCTGTTATAGCTAGGCTGACATAGTGATGGATCCTATTTCACTCATGCATTTGATAGAACGTCATCATCATTTGCTATTTTGTTTCTTTTCAGCTTGGGATGTGTACATATTTGGGGAGGAAGACTGGCTTAAAAAGAAAGTAAAAAATAATGTTTTCATTATGTGTTTGGACAAGGAATACATTTTAAGTGCTCAGTTTCAGAATCAGACAAAACACTGCTGAAGCTTAAATGACTTCTTAACAGTACTAGGCAATTTAGATGCACTTAGAAGGGACACAGCTTCCATTGCTGGCCAGTCTTTGGGGAAAATATTATATGTCAAAATGGTCTCCAAAATGCTCCATTTTTTAAGTGTCTCACATACCTACGTATCAAAATCAATCACAAGCATATTTCTAAGTGTTGAAAAGTTGTAATAAATGTTACTGTTGTTTCGTTTGTGCCTCAGAGACCATTTGCAAAGCTGTGCTCACAGTAACAGCCTCATGATACACAGAGTTTTAATCCTGACCTCCCACTTTGAAGAGAAACAGCTATTAACTTCTGAATTGCAGCAGTTTTCAAAATATGTTGAGCTGCAGACTTTGTAAACAAACTAATCCATCAGTAGATATCAGCAATATATGCAGAAAAGGAAGAATAATTTGATGGCTACTGGTAGAAAAACAATGAACACGTTAAATTAATGGGAGGTATTACTTGGGAAAATGCAAGCTCTTTCAGAAAAGTTGTTTAAAATTTAAATTCTTTTTCTCTCACACCTCTAAATCTCATGCTTTGAAAGTGTTTACAACATTAATGTGGTTCCTGTTAGTTTTTCCTCTATAAAGGGCCTGTACTCAGGTCAATGTCTTCATCTTTGTCTTAGGTTGTATATATATGTGGGAGAAGATTTTATGTTTTTATGGTTTTTGACCCCCCCTCTTCCGAAAATGTTGAAATTCTGTACCCATAAAGGAGGCTTTTGGAATCTTGAATTTATTTAACCATCATGTTTTCCACAGAAGTGGAAGAGCAATAACAGATGGGTTTGAGTACAGCCTAATTTGAGAGAATGATTTATTCAGGCATCAGTACAGTTCAAGCTTATTAGTTTCTTTACTCACTTCCTCAAGCTATTTGTAGGAATGCCAGGAAAATATCAACACACTAATGGTAGTAGTATTATTACTATTTTACTAATATTTACATCCACCACTGAGGGGAGTTGACTGTGTTGGGGTTACTCAAACATGTTCACTGTACAGTCAGTCTTCATTTAGCACAGGGCCAGCAGTCCATTACCAGTAAGCCACAATACAGCATCCACATCTGGGCTCTGGGCCTAATCCTAATGGATTCCCCATGTGAATAACTTTATTCAAACCAAGGATTTTATGGAAGCAACAATCCTTCAGAAAGGGATGTTGAAAATCAGCACAGTGAAGTTGTTCAGATCTATGCCTGGGTGTGAAAAGAGTTTTTCCTGAGCTTTGCCATCAACTTTTTCTGCGACCTTTGGCGAGTGGCTAAGCATTTGTGTTTGCACATGCTTTGTCCAGCCTGTAAGAACTTGGCCTTCTGCTACAGCATGAACTCCTGTAATATAAACAGCTAATCTGTAACCTAGAACTAGAGAGCTGCACAGGTTGTTACCTTTGTCACCTGAAACTCCCTACTTACCAATCTCCAAAAACTTCAAGAAAACAGGAATGAAGAAATATGAGATTTTTTTTCCATATGTACTCATTATTACACAAAGACAAAAGGAAATGAATTCTGGTTCAAGGCTTGCAAGTTCTTTTGGGATTTGCATTGCCACTGCAATTTTGCTGTTAATGCTCACTGAAATAAAAATGCTGCAAATCAGAAACTTGAAAATCCTTGAATTTCCATATTCAGAAGCCTCTTTCCTTTTCAGAAGTCTCCTGTGTTCCATAATTCATTTGGATTTTAATCTTTTCTTAGATAGGTCATGTATTCCCTCTTAATGTTTTATATTTTCTTTATAATGTTGTAAAACCCTGAAACTTTCAAAGATAAATACATGTCTTTAGAAATGTATTTTTATTTATACACATGTGCAATCGAACTTATACACAAAACTGTTGAGGAAATGTAAAAGTTTAAAAAAGTTGTCAAGTACTGACAATTGTACAGTGAAGGGGAAACTTATTCTGAGAGATTGTAACTAGAATATATCCTATAAAAGCTACTTTATAATATAGAGAAAAAGAGAGAAAGGTTTATTTTGCCTTGATTAAGCAGATTCACAGGTTTAGCTTCCAGAAAATATTTGTGTCAGGGAAACAGAACAGTTTTTTCCAAAGAAGTACCTTTTTGACCTTTCCCTGCTTATCTAGGACTTTGGAAAGATTACCAGATCTTCTCAACTGGTATAAAAAGGCATTACTTTGTTGTTCTATGTAGCTGCCACATCCCCACAGAGGTGCCTGATGTTCCAGGCTGGGGCTGACCCTGACTGTCCCCACATCCCTCCCTCAAGTCCCCTGAGGTTCCCCTGCAGATCCTGGCTTCCAAACTTTTCAGTATCCTGGATGTTCAATGGATATTCCTGGAAGATTTTACTGACATATCATGATTCAGAAACAAGCTTTACAGAGTCAATGGAAAGCATTGTTCCAGTGATATAAGAGACTAAGAACCACCTAGCCTGACAGGTTGGCAAGCAAAAACTGAGGAGAAGCTAGCCTTTACGTAAAGATGTGTCACTTGCCTTGCTCCTAATGTACTGACAATATAAGATGGGCAAAGGCAGTTATGAAGACCATAACAAGTGGAATTGAATGTGATGTGAGGTCTGTGACAGACATGCAACTCCTCCCCCAATCCGAATAGATAAAAGAAATTAAGTCTACAGAGTGCCTAAGAGTTTACTAGTGTGGTGACAGGGTTTGGAGATAGAAACAAACAGTGGAAAAATGAGGTCCAAAACATGATTAAAGAGCAGCACTGGGACCCCATAAACAATATTGGAATCTAGTCTTCCCTATAGTGATCAAATCTCCTTCAGCTGCGGTTTTCTGTACTTATAGTAAACTTATTTTGATGTACTGCATAGCTGTTGAAAATAAAACTATTCCTTAGGGGCTGAAGTGTGTCAATCTATTTGTGCTTTGAAGGAAGGCAGAGTACATGTTCATCCTCATAGCAGGGACTCCTTTACCACCTCATTGAAAAATGAGTTTATGAGTTGGCTTGTCAGCCTCAGCTGTTTGACCTGACCTGTGAAAGGCAGCAACCTGCAGCTGATGTACACTAATTCAAGTGAACAAACCATAGCTTGGTGGGTATTGTACAACCATAAAAATGCAATATCACCTTAAAACTAACTTGATATTTGAGCAAAGATCACCTGCAGTCTACTGCAGAGTGTCATCTCAAGATTATCTTCCTCTCTGGAAATATGTAACAGCTCAATAAGTTAAGAAAGAGCAGAAAGACAAAGGGAGACAGAAAGATATCTGGGCTATGTAAAGCCCTTAGGAGTCTTTTTTAAACTCAGGAGTAGAGCTGAGCAAATAATTAACACTTGTTTTTGTGTCAGCTCTGGGAAAAAAAATGTTTGGACTGAACAAACTGTGTTGCTCCTCTCAAAAGCAGAATTTTTTTATCGTTCAGTAAAAATGCATTTTATTTAGAGTTGTAAAGGAACAAAAGCGATTCTTTGTCTCATATTACTTTCAAAATGCATTTGCAGAAATAATTTCAGGCAAAAATGTTTTTTTTTGTTTTAAAAAATATGAAATAAAAACCATTATATTATGTTACTTTTCGATACATTATATGATTTACATGATTCTGTATTTTTCAGTGGAAATATTTAGGTCAAAAAACACTTCACCCATCTCTACTCAAGAGACTATAGATCATACAGCTGAACTCAGCTCAAAATAGTCAGCTTCTCTTTCAAATTTTAGAGTTTTTTCTTTTGTATTTATAATAACTTGGTCTCTTTTGCTTGAACTTAATTTTAAATAATTCCCTGCAGTTATATTTCTAGGATAACTAAGTGCATATGAGAACCAAATGTGCTGCGTGTACCAATTTTACTGAAGGGAAGAGAAGAAAAAGAAATAGAGCAATGTCAAAAATGCAGTAGGAGAAGTACTTTTATTAGGGGCATGATCTTCTCTAAAGCAATCAAGAATTTAGATAGAATATTGCATATAGGAACAGAACTGTCTTTCCAAAGCTGAGAAGTAATTTACTTTTTCCTCGTATTTGACATTTAGAATCACATAACATCAGTCTGTGACCCCAAAATAATGTATTGACATATCTTGGAGAAACTCAGCATAGCACATCTGGATTTTTTATTTTATGTTCTTGGTAAAAGCTTTTCTTTCCAAAAGTTGCTGTTCATCTAAATAGAAAGTAGATGTTTCAAAAGTGATTGCAGTGGGTAGAAGGCAAGCTAATAACAGTAGATGTCGTGGCTAGGCTTCACGAACGAAGCTCCAGGGAGGCCTCCACCCACGCTCCTCATCAGCGCCTTTTCCAAGTGCGCTGATAAAAAGAGGATAGCAGATAGCACCCTCGAGCCTGCACAATGGATTTTTTTAGGTGAGACACAGCATGTGCAGAGCTGGACCCACCCTTTAGTCCTAAGGTTCATCTGCCAGGGCCTAGCAAGCTTGGATGCTGACAGCGAGGTCCTTAGGACGGAGGTTTAACCTCTTAGATGGAAGGCCTTCCAGGGCTAAACAAGCTCCATCTGCCCAGGTTTGGAATCAGAGTTCTCCTTCTCCTAGGGTGACTGCCAGAAGGCTAATGAGCTCATCCTAGCCATCCAAGGATTATAGGAACATGGGTATCACTCCCCACACTTTCCCATGGGCAATGAGTTTAATGCACCCTCTGCTGTCGGCACAGTTATCGCACCAGGGGCCACAGCAGACCCCAAGTGATTTTCAGACTGTGCCTTAACAGTAGATGTAGATTCTCTACAAAACAGCAGATGCAAAGGTTCTCAGGCTACCTGAATTATTTACGGTTAATTCGGCACATCTCTAGTAATGTCTGAGGCTTTAGAGGTCTCTGAAGCACAACCAAGCAAAATGCACCCATATTCATGCACCTGCATACTTTTAATTATAAACTTCTATGGATTGTGTGACCAAGTCATTTTGGAATTTTGGCTGACTCATTCAAAGAGTAATTTGACATACTTTGTGCTGCAGTTTGCAAAAGCCTCACATTTATTTGCAGGCATATTCATTTTAATTCAGTGCCTTTCTAACGTGATTCAATAGCACAGAAACACAGGAATCACCATACCATCACGGATCAATGTTCCCTCTATTTTGACTTTGGCGTCAATTCTGTACCTGTATCCAAAAATCCTACCAAAATCAATGAGACTCTGCACTGACATAGGATGCTCAATAGCTGAGATGTATGTTGGGCATGGTCCATCAATAATATTCAGAGAAAAAGATTTCTCCAAAGGAGAAGGGAGCATTTCAGTAACTTTTATGCATTGTAGTAGACAATTTTACTTAGTTAATTACTTTTTCCATTAAGAATGCTTTCTCCTCCTTGTGTACATGGCTCACAATGAATTTTGTAGGTGTGAATAGTAGCTAAAATCTTAATCATGCATGTAAAGATATTCAAATGTGTGCAATCAAACCCAAATGTTTTGTATGTCAAAAATAAACAACCAAAACCTTGCAATAAATGGATTACACAATCAACAAGATCATTGAACATTTTCAGCTAGAGTGAAAAACATGTGCGAGAAGAAAAAATTTAAAATACAAATATTTAGACTTAGGAATGTGGATGAAACCTTCAGGATGAAAAAAGAAAAATGACCACATTAACCACCTGCTTTCTCAGTATTAATAATCATTTCTCTTTCAAATAAACATTTCCTAGTCAGGATGGACTAGGATTTTAGTCAGCCAACAAATTTCCTGTATTCATGTGCAATTTTTTTAATAAAAAATAGTTCTTTGTTATTTCTACATCTGTTACTTTGGTCAAAAGGTCCTTCTGTTACTACAGTTTTAAGATCAAGAAAGATGAGTCACTAAGAGTAGGACTTCATATAGGTTTGGTCTGCACAAATGTTGAAAGAACAGTTCCTTCCTCAAAGACCTGGAGTGTGATTTGTTGTAGTGATGCAATTTAGGTACAGGATCAGACATCAACTATCTAGTGCCTAAAGCCAAGGAGCATCAGGACTCTCTTGTAACTCAATTCACATTCAGTCCTGTACACAGGTGTATTGGGTTTGGCCAGTGCTGTTAAGTGTTGGTATTCTTGGCTTGTGTGACATGAATGTCACTACCAGATGCATAATTACAGATGTATTGTTCTAAGAAATCTGCCAAAGAAAGAAAAATATATAAATAAAATATATAATATATATATAAATGTATATACAAATACATATATAATAAAATAATTTCCTTTAGATCCAAACTGCCTTGCACTACAAGCATGTCTGATCTCCCTTAATAGGCAACTAGAAATTCTGAGTCATTTCCAGTTATTCAGTTACTGAAGAGTAACTATGAGGCTTTTAAAACCTCATGAAAAAATCTCTAAGAAGGAGACAAAAAAAACCCTTAATGGATTCAAATAGAAGCCAAGCTGTACACAAAACAGAACTCTGGATATCTCTCAGGAGACATCCTTTGAAAGGGACTAGAAATATATATTTACCAACGCATATTACAGTATGCATTATGATATTTATATAGATAAATTGGCAATTAGATGCCTAAAACTTAGGTCTACATTAC
This sequence comes from Bucco capensis, assembly GCA_013396975.1. Classification (NCBI taxonomy): domain Eukaryota; kingdom Metazoa; phylum Chordata; class Aves; order Piciformes; family Bucconidae; genus Bucco; species Bucco capensis. The sequence continues at coordinate 1,492,164 of VWZO01010925.1, forward strand.
CTAAACAGAGTTTCTATCTTGGTGCTAAGTGCTTTTGGAGACTGATTCTGAACACTGAAGATTAGTTCTTTGTATTTTCTGTACAAGACCACCTCAGGAGGATCAGTTAAGCAGGGAGTGAGTTAAGAAACAGTCAGAAGCGAAGGCCACAAGCCTGCACTCACCTAGGATTCAGTTTTGATACACTGTATGCCTTTTATTTAAACAACTGAACTGACCCTCAAGTATTCATATGACAGACAGTTGTGGAGGCTATTTGTTGCTTTAATGGTAGTGATATTTAATTGCTTTACTCCTACTAACCAAATAAATCAAGCTTTGGGCTCACAACATTGGCTGTTCGTTATTGAATTCTCAGATGTCCAGGTGGTCTACTTTGGTTTTGTCTCTAAATTCTCTTCACAACTACAAAGCATCATAATTGAAAACTGTGAAGTGCTAATAATAATGTTCCACAAGAATTAAAATAGTCTTTGTGAAAATTCAATTTTTGCAGGTGATTTTATTTTATTTATTTTCATTTCACTTAATTTCATTTTGTTCTATTATTTATTTTACTTTTTTTACTTTATTTTCCACTGGGAAAATCAATAAATCTGTTTTTCCTATGCAGTATATCCAAAATGAAATCTTTTATTTTATGAAATTGATTTTAGAACCTTTGTTTTGCATCAGCTAGAAATAAAACCTTTTTTGTACATTTCCTTCTGTTACAGAAGTGAAATATGTGTCAGAGCTGTCTCCTATAGTCTGAACAGTTAAGACATGGTTTACTTGGGGTGTGTGTCTGATTTCTTTTCCATTTCAGATAATAAAGTTTCTTCATTTTATGTTGTGAGCAAGCTCAAAAATTCTTCTATAATTAGCTTTATTATCCAGCACTGCAGTGCTTCACCCAAGAACTCTTTATAAAATTTTCTCTGCCTTGCATACTCACATAGTATCTAAAAATACTTTGAATCTCTACAGTTTCATGCAGAAAATATCTTTTCTATTAGCCATGAGGAGAGAGCATCAAGGTAAAAAATTAGAACTGAAAGTAATGAAGTGGAAAGTATAACTTACATGCACATATAAATGTGCATAGTAGTGACTTTAAACATATTCTTAGCTCTTACAGAAACATACAGCTCAGAGGGGATATATTGTTCAAAAATTCTTTACAGTCTTGCATACATAGAATTTTGCTGCTTTTTGTGTAACACTGAAAATGTCTTATGCTTGTTTTAGATTTAAGCCGTAAAGCTGTTATAGTAGCTCAGTGGTTTTTTAAACATCTCTTCTGCTGTGCTCCTGGATTTTGGAAAACAAAGCAAACAAAATCCCCAACTATTTAAGGCTTTTTCCAGTTGACGTTTTACTTGGAAATTTAACTGTATTTTTCAGGAGACCAGTATTTTCAACATAAAGTGTATCTTTTTGCTGCACTGCACTCAAAACTAAGAAGAGCTAGAGACACATAGAGTCAGATCAGCTTGGGCAAAGGCTTGCTTAATTCTTTGTTTAGCAAAATGAGATTATCTTAACTCTCAAAAATGAGTAGTGTATTTGGCTTGATTAACTTTTATTTAGTATTATGAAATCTGATGAGTCTTATTGATTTTCAAATCTATATCTCTGTCTTTTTAATTCCTCCTATTATCAGAATTAAATACTGATTGCTATTTTTAAAAGGTTTTATAGCTGTAAAAGCTGATTCTTATGATTAATTTGACATATTTGGTGACAATCATAACATTTGATAATTTCAGTCTCATTAATTGAATGACTATTACATTGATTTGCTTGTGCTATGATAAATAACATGACATATGGAATATATCAAGTAGGTTTGAAATTCCTTGTGTACCACTCTGTTATTAAAAAAGCAAGTGCTTTTCAGTCTCTTTGGGGCAAGGAGCCTTTTTGAATTTCCCCTTTTGACAGGGGTAAATTAAAGCACTAAAGCTGTAGTTTGAACACTCTCAGGAGATGTGAGACTTGAGATGCATCTCAGAGTCCTGAGAGAACTAGGACATGTAATTGCTAAGCCACTGTCCATCACATTTCTGAAGTAATGGCAGTCAGGTGAGGACTCAGTGACTGAAAAAGAGCAACATTATACCTATTTTTTTAACATGAATCTGGAATTGGCAAGATGGTTGCATCCAAAGTGTTTCAGTCAGCAGCTCAATGTCCAAATGGAGATCAGTAACAAGTCGTGTCCCTCAGGGATCTGTGTTGGGACCAATACTATATAATATCTTCAGCAATGACATAGTGAGATTAAGTGTACCTTCAGCAAGTTTACAGATTACACCAAGATGAGTGATGCAGCTGATATGCTTGAGGGCAGATGTCCTTGCCCATGGCAAGGGACTAAATCATCTTTTGAGATTCCTTTCAACCCAAATCATTCTCTATGATTCCATGATTGATACAATGATTTTATGTCCGTTTCTCCAGTGACTAGCCAAGGTACCTCAGATTATTAGTCACACATCACAGGTAAGTACCAAAACTTGCCACAGATATGGTTAAGACATATTAAATATCTCCAAAATTCTCATTTTTGCTTTTAGAAATGCAGCTAGCAGTCACTGACTCATCCTGGCATTTACCATTTTTCATTTGAATCTGATCCATCTGATTCTAATTATAAAATGGTTCCTTCCCCTTTAACTCTTGGGACTGCAGTGTTGATCCAAGACACCAGAATTTATTCATCATCTTTTTTTTTTTTTTCCTTAAAATGAAGACTTTGAGATGCTGTAGTTCCTTTCCTGAATCTGTATTGGAGCTGACAAAGACCCATATACAATGAGGCTTTTTTTTTTAAACAGGCATTGTTTTAAATAGTTAATTTTGCATTTAATCAACAGCATTAGAGATAAGATGCTCTTTTACACTTAAACTAACAATAAAGCTGTAATGTAGCTATTGGAGGCATGCCTTTATCCTTTTGGGAGGAATATCAACAGAAAGCTATTTGTTATTACTTTTTCCTTGTCAGATAAAATGGCATTCTGTTGGTCTTACATTTTACATAGAAAACACAGAAAGTCATTATCATGAGTGAGTGTTTATTTGATACAGTTACTTCCAGACACGACCAACTGCCAAGAGGTAGAATACTGTCATTACTTTGGCAAAGCAAATGTGGTACACTTACATTAATTCTGTTAATGGAGTGAGGATAATAAGATATAACCAAAGTACATCCAAGTAGAGCCCACAACACCTGGCAGCACGTTGAATATGAATCAACAGTATGTCCTGGCAGCCAAGAGGGCCAGCCATGTCCTGGGGTGCATCAAACACCACATTGCTAACTGGTGAAGGGAGGGGATAGTCCTACTCTACTCTGCTCCAGTGTGACATCACCTCAAGCATTCTGTGCAATTTTGGGTGCCACAGTGTAAAAAGCATATAAAACAACTAGAGAGTGCCCAAAGGTGGGCCATGATGATGGTGAAGGGTCTAGAGGGGAAGCTGTATGAGAAGTGGCTAAAGTCTCTTGGTTTGTTCAGCCTGAGGAGGAGGACAATGAAGGGAGACCTCATCATGGTCTGTAACTTCCTTGTGAGGGGAAGTGGAAGGGCAGGAGCTGACCTCATCTCTCTGGTGACCAGAAATAGGACCCAAAAGAATGGCATGAAGTTGTGCCAGGGGAGGTTTGGGCTAGAGGATGGTGGAGGACTGAAATAGGCTCCCCAGGGAAGCAGTCAAGGCACCAAGCCTGGCAGAATTCAAGCAACATTTGAACAATGCCTCAGGCATATGGTCTAATTTTCAGTGTTGTCCTTTGCAGAGACAAGAGTTGGACTCAGTGATCTTGTTGGTCCCTTCCGACTAAAGAGACTTCATGATTCTAATGAAGTATGATCAAAATTATCATGTATCCCACTTCTAGGGGTGACCCTCAACTCTTATAATGGAATATTGAATGTTTGCTGTTAGAGTGGAAATAAGCAGTTAAATTGTGACCATAGCCAATGTGCAAACTTTGTATACACTTTGAATAGTTTTTCCACTGATTAAAAATATCAAGGATGTCATTCAGGTCTTGTGTTTCATCTTTGTTGTTTGTTGGTTTTTTTTCTTGTGATTTCTCCCCTCTCTCCCTCACTACAATACTTCAGAAAAAATAGGCAAACACACACTAATTGCACACTCATGAGGACAACTACTTCCTCCCTTGCCCAAGATTGCTAACACTTCTGAATCAGAGATAAAAATACAGACAAATTCTTATGGTAAAACTTCTAAAATAAGGCTGTTTAAAATTATTATTATAAGACTTTTCCCCTGTTGCTCTAAACAATCTTTCCTGAAGGCTTCAGAATTCAGGTTTGTTTCAAATGAATGCTAAAGAGACTCTCTGACTGCAGTATCAATGATTCTTTTTATTAGTCGAACATGTTTGCCCATCCATGGTGAAAGATTTACATTCTTTGGCTAAAAACATACCTTAGCTGAGCTATTTAATACTATGCTATTTTTAATCATGAGGTGAGGAGGATGGAAAAACCCAGCAGTATGATATCAGTCTCCTGTCAAACATGTCAAGGGCAATGTCAAATTGGCTCTGAAATACATTACAACTGTGAATGGAAGAAGGAAATCTAATAAGCTTTGGGAATGTTTTGAAGATTTCTGTAATTAAAAAAAGAATATATAACCTTCTGGAAACACTGATGAAAAAATGTGTCACAAATGCCAAGGAAAATGAATCTCAGGTTTCTGCACAGTATTCATCTTAGAAAGAGTATCCTTAAGATTTTTTATTATTATTTATTTGAGGTTTGCCACATAAATACTTCCATGCTGAACTGTAACATACAACAGGAGAAACTACTATGGATGTACAGTGCTGTTTAGGCAATGCTGAATTAGAAAGTACTGCAGATGTGCAATATATCTTTGATGGTGTAGTGGTTGTTCATGGCACATAACACAGCTAAATCTCCTTTAGTTTTAGTACAGAAGCATTGTAGTTGTTCCAGATTCAACCAAATAAAATTGTATGTATATATATACATATATATATATATAGCCTTGCTCACATTAGCTTTCTTTTCCTCCTTCCTCTTTCATTTGTCATTTCTATCTTCAGTGAATCTGAACTCTTCTTCAGAATGGCTGTTAAGGAAAAATCATGAAATCTTTCACTGGTAGAGGAAAATGAAATATGCTGAACTGGAGACTCTATTTGTGTTTACAAAGGGGAAATAAGTTTATAAATGTGTGACTTGTGAAAGATATCCCTATTAAAATGGAATACTGAGAATATTTCCCTTCTTTTATTTATAAGGCTTCAACACTACCAAGTGTCAGAGAAGGCTGATGCAAGAACAAGTGATTTTGACATTCTTATTTTCAGTCTGTCCTTATTCTTTGCTTAGAAATATAGTGAGACTGTCTCCAGTGTTACCTCTAAATTACATACAGACGTGGCTTATGGCTTCAGCTCCTACTTGGCTTTATCAGAAACTTTGCAGTGATCTGATGAAGAACCCTTCAAATATTAATCTGTGGAAGCAGATCTTAAAGTGAGTCTGTGCACATAAATCTCTTGTAAAAACAGGGTTAAATTTGTGCTACAAAACCTACTGCATTTAGGGATATCAGCTAGGATTTACAGCCTAGCTCAGCTAATCACCTGGCTGGTCAGTTGATCTGAAAGTTTAATAAAACCAGCTACTCTTAGAAGCCATGGAGTGTCACCAGCAAGTTCCCAGCTAAGGGTTATAGGTTATGCTGCAGTTAATAATAAATAGCAGGAAATCCAGAAGAAGAACCCCAACAAAACCATAACACTGAAGAAAGCAGAATGACCTTTAACTTCAGCCAACAGTGACCTGTGATCTTCCTTTGTGGGTTGCACCCCAAAAAGTAAAGTAGTGAATGATGAACAAATACTGCAGAGGGATGACTATTATTAGATTCAGTGGATATTTCATAAACTCCAAATTTGTCCCTTGGTCTAAAAAGAAACAGGAACTCCTCAGGTTTATATTGTGATGCCACACAGTGTGAATTTATATTGCTGGAGAACCTGACATTGTGTTTCCAAAAGGCTATTGCCACCCCTTTTTTGAGGTCCTTGTTGCTGCAGATTGTACCATAACTTCCACACAGGGATCTACCACCAAGGAACAGTGTGAGATTTCTCCCTTTTTCTACAGGGAGTGGTGCCATAACCTGCAGGATAACACTTTCCAACTATCAATATTTACAGTTCAGCACTGATATATATAGAGTTAACAGTTTTATGTTACATATGAACATAAACTTCACACTTTAGGTCAGATTATAGGTCATCGTTGCCCAATATAATTTCTCTGGAAGTGGAAAGCTGCAGATTCTAAGGGAAAAGGAGAACAATTTTGCAAGGAGATGCCTGAACAGATTATGATTTCTGCATGGTCATGACAAGACTGGAGAAGATAAATAGGAAGTGATAGTTCATTGTGTCTTCTATTGTAAATAGATTATCTGTTAAAATTGACACTGTAGAAGCCAAAAGCTTCCATGTGCCAAAAAAATAAGGAAAGGAAGAAAAGCTTATAAAAACTATTGAAAAAAAAACCAACCACCATCTCTGACTCAGGAAGTTTCAGAGTCAAAATGTTCCTTTTTGTCCTGCACAGATTTAAATTCATCAAATGTGTTTTTTAAATACCAAATATCTTTGGAAAACTCACTATTGGACAGCATTACCAAAACCATTTAATAATGCTCCTCATGAGGAGTTTTTAAAGATTCTCTAGCAAACAATAAAAGCTAGTATCTGAACAAACTAAGCACTTCTTAGAAAAGTGTCCTGGTTTTGTCTAGGATAGAGTTAATTTTTCTCACAGCAGCTGATAGATAGTGATGTGTTTTGGATTAATATCAGAGTAACGTTGGTAATCCACTGTTGTTTTTAATTGTAGCTAAGAAGTGTTTATACTAGGTCAAGGATTTTTCAGCTTCTCATGCTCTGCCAGCAAAAAAGGCATATATTATCTTTAACTATCTTTATTACATTATTTATATTAATTCTATTTGATTCTGTTCTATTTTTATTTCAATTCTTGAATTGTTCTTATCTTAACCTACAAGTTTTACTGGTTTTCAGTTCTTCTCCTCATCCCACCAGGGGCAGGAGAAGGAGTGAGCAAGCAGCTGTTCATTGCTTAGTTGCTGTCTGAGGTTAAACCATGACAAAAAGGTATTGTGGGATTTGGGCTTTGATTTTTTTCTTCTTTCTTTCCAAGGACAAACAGCAAATCTGTGAGAAGCTGTCAGGTCTAGCTACTATCTAAAAACCTCCCATGCTTTTCTAAGGAGCAGTGTTAGCTTCACTGTCAGCCATTTAATTTGAGCTCACAAGCTTAACCAGCTTCTTGTCTTCTTCCAGACTTCGCAAAGTCAGTGTGGCTGCTACGAGCCAGGAGACATTCAGCTGAGCTCAGGCTTACAATTCAAGCAGAGATTGAAATGATTTAAGGCATGGAGAGATGGCTGCAGTAGCACCTGAGGCTGATGAGTCTGTCTGCCAAAGCTGAGACTTAGAAAATGCTGCTGAAGAGTGATTGTTTTCATATTTTAGAGGTCATCTGATGTAGCTGCTTGTAACAAAGGTGGTTTAATCACAATAAAATCATATACAGGATAGCACTGTGTCTCTGCACTATTACAAATACCTCCCAGGTAAAAATAACTCTATCTTTCCATTGTGGGAGAAACTTCCATAAATTTCTAATTAACAAACATATCTTTCTTCTCCTCTCAATATTTGTTTCTCTAATTTGTGTTATAAATAGATAAAAACTATTTATCATACCTTCATACAGACCTGTGTGAAACTCTGTAGTCCTACTGAAACCCCAGAAATTCACTCATAAATCACCCCAAATTCAGTTATTTCAGCCATGTTTTTTCTTCTTTCTTAATGCATTTAGATGCTATTCCATTACCTCTGGACACTCACCCAGAAGTTCTTAGTCCAATAGCACCCATTTCATGCTTAGCCACTGTTCAGGTTTAAGTATTGCAACACCCTTGAAGAGTTCCTTTTATCAAACAATTTTAGTATGGAAGCAAGAGAGAATCTATCTTATTTGTTTATATATTTATTTTTTTGGTAGAAGATTTCTCAGTTTCTGTCATCACTGTACAAAGCTTTGTAAGAGAAGAGTCTGTGAATCAAACTCTCAGTAAATGTAGGCATCTTCGATTTTGTTTGAGCTATGCCTCTACTAGAGGCAATCTGCTGGAATTAAGGTAGGATTACTGGTAAACTCTACTGTTCTCTTTTATGCTGCTGCTGCCTTCTACAGTTTTCATCATCAATATTTGGCTCAGGGCTCCCTCTTCTACTTTTCTTGTGGGCTTACTACAGGATTCAAAAGGCTTCATGCCTTTCCCAAATTCCATCTCACTTTTCATGGGGAATGGCAAGGAGTAACCCCTTTCACCTTCTCACATAATGGCTCTGCTGCCTCTGTCTTCATTCATTGCCCTTAGAGACAGATGAAGATGATACTTTTTTTTTTTATATAGTAATGGAACAAATTAATAGCAGCTTGGGATCCACTGAGTCTTAACTGCTAAATAAATATTTCACCAGTGCAATCCAGCATCTGGGACCAACTGATTCTTCAATCTGCATAAACCTTAATCACCTTCTGAGTTTTCTTTCAGACTGAATCAACTCAACAAAATGAAAACTAGTTGCAGATTTGGGAGCAGTTCATTACATGAACCCTTCCAAGTTCCAGAATGGTGGGATGGTACCAGGTTTGTGTAAAACAGCCAATACAATCTCAAGTATAATCCACACTGCACTATGGACAACTATGTCAAAAGACCAGATGGTATGGAAAAGGTCTTCCTTTCTGGCTATGAAGGAAAGTGACATTCATATTCATACAATTAATTTTCTAGCTCTTCAAAACATCGTAGCTTTATCCATACAATCTGTTGCAAAAAATCCCCAAACATACCTGAGCTTTACCCAAGAGAAAGCTACCTGACCTGGGCAAAACCCATTCGAGAACTGTGCTAATAATTAATCTGTAGTGACAGTCTCATGACAGTGTTCAGAATTGTGCCTTGTCTGGTTTATCACTTAAGACACAGTTGGAGATCCTGCAGAGAATCTGAAGGAAAACCACAATCACTTTTGCCAAATTCTATATAAATCTCTATATCCTTGCCTGGAACTGTGTTTGCCCTCAGACAGCAGTGCTTAGGAATGCACCAACACATTTTCCAGCATCAACATGTGCAGTAGTTTACACCTTTACTCACAGACGTGTGTATTACATTCATAGCCAAGACAAGGAGCAGTAGTTAGATATCCAGGAGCAATAACTGTATTTTTCAAGGACTTCACCTATTTCTGAAAAATACCAACTTAGTAAGTGTTGATTCCAGTTATTCTGGGAGAGGAGGGAATACTGAAAGAGAGTGAATAGCACAGAGGTGATATGTTTGGGGAACAAGGTCTGTATGTTCTGTCACACTGCATCACAGGGATTGGGTTCACTTGTGTAGAAAGGTCTGTGTGCTATATAAGGCACTTGTGCTATAATGCAAGTCAAATATTGCATAGTACTGTGGCATACTGATGTGGCAAAATGGCCTAGTTTGCTGTGTGAAAGGAATACAGTTTATTTAGTGTCCCTTTTGAGAAAGGTTGAGGTTAGGATCTCACCTGTTAACATGACAGTTGACCCTCCACACTTCAATAAATTGCTAGCATAAGTTTTAAGGGCATAAAAGTGGCCAAAGATACAGACAGATACCTTTGACAATTTTAAACTATCCTTCTTGACTAAGTTCTCCAGAAAGCTCATACATCCACTAAAACTTAACTGTCTATCAAAGCACCTGAGCTATCTTTGCTGCAAACAGAGCAACAGACAAAACTGTTGCCTCCATCCTGAAAAACAAGCTTGGACTGACTCTCCATTTCTCTCCATAGTGCAGGTGAATTTTTGCTCACCAGCCACCCCTTCAATTTTGTCTCTTTGCAGGGGTCAGGAAGTGATTCCCAGAGGGTCATACATTTTATAACAGATATTACAACTTTTAAAGCCTCAGATTAGTTGTATATTGAATTACAGTTGGAAAGATCATGCATTTACCATCTTGTAAAATATTTTGGATTTTGTTGTCGTTGTGGTTCCCCCATCAGCAATGTAAAAATATCTTCTGATTTTCTCATGGAAGGGGATGGAAAAAACACTTGAGCAAGCACCTGTACAGTTAATCCTAGACACAGTGTTTCAAGCACTAACCCAATGTGTGAGGAAATCCTGGGTTCAACACAACACTTGTACACCTGGTAAATAGTTTCATTGCCAAACTGATGTCAGTGTTGCGAGTGGGTTCTTTTATTTCATGTTTATCACACCAAGCAGGTCACAATCATTTCTGTTTGATGATGAAGTTGTCAAGAGAAGGAAATTCTGATTTCAGTGATCCATGGTGACATAAAAAAAGTCTCCCTGTGCAGATTTAACCAAAATATACTCAGCCCACAAGCACTTCAGGAGAACAGAGAAAGTGAGAAGTGCATGTCCTGATCTCATAGATCTTTGACGTTTTACCAGCTGTTGGTTGTCTTAATCACTTCTTTTCTTAATATATCTTTTCTTTTAAGCTCTTTGGAAGTTCTGCTTTCTACATGACTAGGCTGAGCCTGAGACAGATGGAAACACTGTGGGTGCTGAACAAGCAGTCTCTGTAGAGAAACCAGCAGTGTGTGGAAGTTGGGCAAGTAACGTCTGCTGCTGCTATTTTTTTAACGATTACTATAATATACCTGAGAGACTCAGTGACTTAGTGCTACTTAGCAGGATGAAGAAGGCAAAAAGGGCTGGAAAGGCATTAAGTGAATGAAAGCATATTTGCTAGGTTTGTTTGTAAGAATTTTGTATGTAACGGAAGAAATGCAGTAAGTTAGAGAAAGGGATCTGTTTATCTCCTCTGTGATATTAAAATTGTTCAGTCAGAAATGCTTCTAGGAAAAAGGTTAGTCTGCAAAAATACAAGAGGATAAAAGTTGAAGTGGATGGGAATATTTTCTAAATGAACACTTTTTATCGTATTGGAATTTAAATTGGTTTTTATTTTGAAATGTATCTTGATATATAGACAAAGAATTTTAATCATTAAAAAGAATAAAACCCAAAAGAGACATCACAAAGCAGCTCAAATGTATTTTTCTGCTCCTGAGTGTTTTACAGATTTCACTGCAAGTGTTTCAAGATTTTCATGTTAACATCAGTTTTAAAATGGATCTTTATTAAAATTCCAGATATCTTTGAGTGACACAAAATGAAGCAAACATAAAATATTTCTTACTAATTACCTCAGTGTTTCTTTTAATTATATGTATTTTATGTTTTTCACTTCTATGCTAACACTTGACATGTATTGTGCAAAGCTTGGCTTCCAAGTGGTGTAAGGCAGTTTTGTGTCATTGGCTTCAGTTAAGCAAATGACTATTTGCATTGGTTGAAGTTGTGTCTAGGAATTACTATATAAATAAAGAAATACTCTGTTGAAAAATTCGCTTTTGACTATATTAAATAAATGTGGGACAAAGTAGAAGGACTCAGTAAATTAACCGCTATCCTCAATAGCACAGTCCATGAAATGTAAAATGTATTGTAAAAAATAGGTCAGAGTAGGTGCAATATTGCATTATATTAGATATAAATTCAAGTTTCTTTGGCAGCCTTGAATAAAGGTTCCGTATTATTCTTATCAAAACAGACATGAATCAGAGAAATACACATTTGAGAGAGGTTGTAGAGTTGTAGACCAAAGGAGATAAGAGGCTGCTTCAGCAGTTTCAGCTTTGGCTTCTGATCCTGATCTGAGGACACACCAGTGACCTGACGTTTCGATGATGTTGAGCACTCTCAGCACACCATCAGCTCTTAAATCATGACTTGGGTCTGGTGGATCAATACAGCTCAGTCAGAAGAGAGCAAACCAGACTGTTTTACAGCCTCTTACTCCTAGGCACTACTGTGGGAACTGAGCTTATGCAGGAAGGATCTCTGCTCTGAAGCAAATTACTTTCTTTTTACATCTGAGTTATTAAATTTGCCTTGGTTGTTATAGGAATAATAGCAAGAAGCTAAAGGACTTGTGTGGGCATAGCTGTATTAAGAAAAGGTTGCTGATGTAGTATTCCCAGGGATTGTAACCGTTAGGATTTTTCACCAATTTAGATGTGGATAAGCTAAATGCATTAAATGACTTGTTCCAGATTTCTACTGGTGAGCTATGCAGCATTTGGCTTCTTGTGTGAGAAATAGGCTCCCATCTGTAATTGTTACCATCTGTTTGGTATTCAGGGTGTAAAATTGTAATGGAGATGAAGTCATATTTCATATTCTTTTCTCCATTTGGAGGTAAGAATGAAGCTGTAACAGCCTGTAAATGCATCTGCTGGTGCTAAGATAGTACAGCTGGAAATGGGATACTAGATTCTGCACTGTTCAGAAAGCTGGTGTGTAGAATCTGTCATACTGCAGTGTCTGCTGGTATTCTGTGATCCCAGGAGATGATTGATGGGCAATAAACAGGGCGACAGAAACGTACTTTTGCTGGTGTGATGGGAATAGGAAGAGCAAAATGTCAAAAATGCCCTGAAAATAGTCATTCAAATTTATGTAAATTGCTTAATTAATTGACCTAATTTGCACTTGCAGATTTTCTTTTCATTTTCCTTTCTGAAATTGTTTTTTTTTTCATTGTACACTGAGACAATATTCCAAGGCTAATGAAACCTTTTAATGCTATAGGTTAATATTCATTTCTTATGTAAACACATTTATAAACATTAATCAGACCTAAATGAGTCATTTTATAAATAGTGTTTTATTCATTCACAGCTAATAGATGTACTGCCTGTATTTATTCTGATTTGGGTTTAAGTAGTTGGTCTGTAAATGTTGTTTATTTAATTGGTTTTGTGCTGTTTACTTTTGCATGTATTTCCAAGTGTCACTACTGTTTTATGATCTCATGCAGGTTATTGCATAAAAGACTGTCTGGAGTACAAAGACCAAACTCAGAGACCCTCTGAGTCTTGAATCTCATTGATGACTGTGGTTGACACAAAGATGGTCCAGGGAGAAATCCAGAAGCAGGGTAAACTGATCTTTTAGTAGGGAGGTAAGGCAAGATGAGCATGTTACCATAGAGCAGTATACATCCTAAAATTTCACTGAATTACCTGCTCTTGAGTAACTGAACTTTGACTCTGTGTGAAATGTAAACTAATTCAGCTTTCAGTGAGAGAATGGAACACTCCTTGATGCATGAAGTTTAATATCCTCTCCACATTATCCTGTTAATATTAGCATTCTAACACTGGGAAATATATATATATATATTGTTTTTTCCATAAATATCCCATCCTCCTTCAATTTTTCCTGTTTCTTGTCAAACACTTGCAAATACATGAGAAAGGCAAAAGGCAAGTTTCTCTAGTAGGCAAAATTAATTTGCTGTTCCTTATTCAAAAGAATGGTGAATAAATGCAGCTTCACAAATGATTAATACTACATGGAGAAGGTGAAGGGGAACTGTAGACGTTCATTCACGAAACATACAGTGGCATATTCAATCATACAATTATTCATCCTCTTGCTAGACCAGCTGTAAGCAAATCTTGACAGTTTACACTGGTGTCATGCTGTTGCTTGCCATTGTGTGGACAAGAGTCAACAGAATCTGGGGTCCAGATCTTTTCCAAGTGTGCTAAGTGCTGCACAAATACTGTATGGAAATGTTTTCTGTTATGAATAATTTAGAGCTTGCATTCATTAAACTGTCAACAGCTGGAGAAAAAGAAGAGACTCAAGAAAGTTAAGAGTCTTGGCCCACCATCATGTCTAAAACCTGCAGCAGATCTAAGATTAATCTCAGGTGTTATCATTCCCAGTGTGATGCCATGTTTGCTCGTGCCACAGCAGCATTTTTCTAACATGGACATAGGTTAATTATTTGCTGTCAGCCTAGGTAGCTGCTGAGTATACCTTTCTGCTAGAAGTTTTACTCCACGGGTGCTTATAGCATCCCTTGTCACAAATACCTTCTACATGCTGCTCACTACCTTTTGTCAAGTCACTCTTAGGGAGTCTGGTGAGACTGAGCATGCTGTTAATTTCTGTACTGTTTTAGATGCATCCCACAAACTTTCTGCTGTACTGTTATTATCTCTGTGGCCCCATAGCCTGTTTCTGGTCTATCTGACAATTTTTATATTCAAAGTGACTTTAAAGATGCCATAGCCAGTGTTTTAGTGTAATCCAGATATGTTCTCTGTTGTGTTACTGCTGGGTTTTAATTTCATTCACTAATTTCTCAAGAAAAGCAACCAAGTTTAACTGCTATGATTTGTTTATCTATAAACTCATAATAGATCTGATAATTTCTACATGGTTGGGAGTTTATTTTTACTTCTATTTCTTTATGCAATCTGTTCTGTTTTTTAGAAGGGTTGGAAATTAGACTTGCAAAGCAACAATTACCAGGGTCAAATGCTAGAAGACTGATACCATGTATAAAACCCTGGAACCTCTCTACAACATTTTCAAATAGTTGTTAGTAGGTCTGTGCATTTACTGGCTAATTCAACTGAAATCTCTGAATGTACATCATCTGAACATCATCATCCCTGGAGGTGTTTAAGAAATGTATAGATGAGCTACTTAGGGACGTGGTTTAGTGGCATGATAGTGATAGGTAGGTGATTGGACTTGATCTTAAAGGTCTCTTCCAACCTTAATAATTCTGTGATTCTGTAACATCTGATATAACTGTATTCAAAATTCAGAGTTTTTATTTGTGTTTGGTTTTGTTTGCTTTTATTCCAAGTCCATAATCTATTTCACTGTCAAAAGTAGACTTAAGTCTTGATTAATAGACCTATCTTTCCTCTTTCTCCCTCCCCCTTTCTCTCCATGTATAGATGTATGGATATATTTACGTAGCACACATATGTATATATGTGTTTCCACATATACATATTTATATATATATCTAATATAGATTTTGAAGAAAGAAGTACTGAAATTCTATTAGAGCCATTGGGCTATCTGAGGCTTGTTTACAGTCTTGCTTCCTAGATAGCTGTGTACAGATAGCTAAGTAAAGCACTTACGAAAATCAAAGGAGACATGTCAGGCAAAGGGACTATTCTCTTACTCTTAGAGTTTTCTCCTCCATTTCATAGCTAACTGCAGTTGCCTCAGGGGATAGTCTTGAATTTGTGGGCTTAAACTTATTTACTGTGAAAAGGAAAGCAAGAGCAAAAAGTTGCCTGTAACAGTCCTTTGAAAAATATAGACCTAATTAAATAGGAGCAAAGAAAATCCAACTGAGGCTATGTGAAACAGAAGATTTCTTTGCCACAGAATTTGAACAACACTTTATTATCTTTGGTTCATATTCTGTAGGTTCACACTCAAGAGTCTTGAATAAGAACTCCATTCTGAAAGGACTCAAAAATATAATTCAGCTGAAACTATTGAATTTTGTTACGCTAAGTCTTTGTAACCATAAAATCAACCAGCTGGTGTTACTTCCAAGACACTGAGAAACCCTTCCTGGCATAAACATTCCTGGACAAGTTTCAGCCAAAACCTGGCATAGGAACATGACCAGAAAATGGACTCAGTTCGACTGAAAACTAGCCAGAAGTTAACCCAAGATTGCTGAAAGCTTTGTAAATTATTTCTGGGTTTTTTTAAGAAAATGGTGCATTCTAACAATTATTATACCAAGTGAAAGAGTGTCCTGGGGGTGTGAAAAGATGGAGGGTACCTTTCATCTTGTATACAACAGCAGGATGAGAATCCAAATTCCATTCCAGAGTTCTAATTAAAGAGGGGTAGCATTTTCTCAGCCAGAACAGAGTGGCCCAAAGAAAGCCTTCTTGCTGGTTAAACAGCTGGTTCCCTGAGATTGCATTTTCATCCAGTGCAACTCATGTGGCAAATATTTCCTAAATGGTAAGATTCCCTGTGAAAAGGTGGTTGTTTTTGAAGGAAATAATCTTTGTTTGAGAATTGGAGCCAGATTCACTGCAATTTTTTTGTCTATTGTATGATGTTATTTATCAAATTTTCATCATACATCATCGCAAAATAGGATGAAGATTTTTTTTTGTGTATATTTGTGTGCCTCTGGTTCAAAAGTTGGTCAGGTTTTTTTCTTCATCTGCTCTGAAAATAATCTGCATGTAATTTATGAAATCTTCTTTGTCTATGGTATTTTCCATGGTGTATTAAAATGGAATCATAACATTGTTGGTTGCAAGGAACTTCTTGTTTCTATTCTTAACATTCTTATTTGCTGTTGTTGATAAAACTCTTACATTGCACTGTTACTCTTACATTGCACTCTGTTTATTTCTTTGGTTTGGTTAATGGCCTTTTCTTTGGGTGAGTGAGCAAAAATGGAAAATGTGAGAAAAATATTAAGAAATCATGAGGGAATTTTCTTTAAAATCCCAGTTGGTTGAATTTCAAATACTCAAAAACAAACAAACAAGCAAAAACCTACAAAAAAAAATTACCCATAGGAAAAACCTAATAAAAAAGCCCAAGACTTTTCCTGTTACTTCCCATCTCTGTCTTGCAGCCAAAATTCCTAAAGATATCTAAGAGTGTGTCTTGAAATGACTATGCTTTTTGAGCAGAATTTTTGTTTCTGTGTTTTCCAAATAAACACAACATTAAATTCCACATACTGATGTTGAGTGTAAGGAAAGGTTTTCCAAAGTGAAAGACAATTATTTAGGGCTGCTCATTTTGTTTGGGTCATCTAAAGTTGGACTATGTTTGTATCAATTAACTTTCTGTTTCTTCACAGAACCAAGATGGATGCCCTAAAAGATTGTTTTCAGCATGGACTACTTCAGGAAATATATGATTTGTATCAACAGTTATATAAAGATGCATTTTTAGTGATGAGTTATCATCTTACAAAGGTGCTATTTCTCTCACCCAAACCAATACTTGAAGAAATCTGTATTGTCATGTTAGTAGCCATGAAGAAATGCTAAGGTACATATTCCTTCAGCTGATCGTACTCTGAGAGGAGCTTGTGTCAAGGTAACCTGTGGTGACCCCATAACTAAAGGGCCATATGTTAACCACTTTCCATGTTCACAGCCATAAGACTATAATTTCCCTCTGGACTTGACCCTGCTCCACAGAAGATAAAGGGAATACACAGAATTTCACTTGATCTTTTTCTGTCAGAGAGGAATCAGACAGACAAAGGGGAGAGAACAGAACCTCCTGGGTTGCATTTTCAGGTCCTATTTGTTGATAAGGCCAACAGAGTTGCTTTTCTGTTTGTGTGGTCTCCCATGAAAGTTAGTGTGAAGTCCCTATCAGAATCTTTCTGGTTAGAAAATGGGGTGGTGGGTGCTGAGTCAACAAAATAATGAAATATTGCTGCAGGAGAAAAGAAGCAATGCCAGGGCTGTGACCAAGAGTGGCAATAGAGTTCCTGCCACAATTAACAAGGTTCATTCCAAGAAGAAAAAGAGAGTCTGTTGATTTGATTTGCTTTGCTTTGAACTTAACTTGGCACAAAACTTTTCCCTTGTGTTTCAAGAGAAGCTCTGAATTTCTAGGAAATTTTGGTTTCTTTCTAATTTAGAGTGGAATCAAAGATATTTAAGTTTCATGAATAATGAGGAAGACATACTCAAAATTCTAAAATGTCTTGCTAGATTGATTTTTAGTTTATTTCAATTGCATTCACATCTTTTCATAGTGTGTCATCTAATGCTTTTCTGTATGTTAATGTAGCTGACTTATGGAACTGGCTATGTGGTGGTTGAAATAACCATATTACTTATTTTCCAGATCCTACATAGCAAATGCTATTAGTAAAGACTGAAATATCTTACTTCCTTTAATGAACCACTGTCCTTATATGTGGGGTTTTAATTAAAAGTATTCAGCAGTTTGATACAAATTGTTTAATTATACCATAAGTAGAATACTCTTTAGATGTTCAAGTATTTCACTACAGGAAACAGGAAAGAATTTGATTATCAGACAAGCTGTTTCTGTCACTACTCACTAGCAGATGCCCTTAAATATGTTTTACCAAGCTAAACTTAAGTACTTCAGATATTTTATGTTGTATTGTACCATGCCAGCAATGAAAAATGACAGTATTTTGTGATATCATGACATAAAGTGAAAAATAAAAATGAAAATAATTGAACATGTAGGTAAAAATCTGTTATCATTATTCAGGAAGCTGAGGTAGTTTAGTTTTTCCCCAAACAAAAACAAACACAAAAATAAGGATATGAATTATGCTTTGTGAACATTTCTCTTCCTCCGTATCTAGTGTATATTTTCTTCAAAATTTTAATAAATATTATTGTGCATTTATAAATGCTTTGTTCTGAGAAAAAAGGTTGGACATTTATGATTTATATATACACATTTTTGCTCAGGTTGTCAAGAGCTTTGTGCTAATCAAATACTAAAAGCTGTTCCCACCCCCCCCACATGTTCTTTGTGAAGGGATTATTTGCTTGTACATGGAGAAAGCACCTGCAAGGTGTAGTCTTTAGCTAAGAACTCTACTTAGGGGAATTGCCCCATACTATAAATTAATCTTACTTTTCTCCCCAAACTACACCAGAAGAGCAGAATGAGAGTGCAAGTTCTCTTCAGACAACGTACTTCAGAGCATAGGGGAGGATAACCACCAAATGGAAAAAAGGTATCTCCTAGAGAAGCTGGCTGTTTGTGGGTTGGATGTGCACATGCTTTGTAGGACAAAAAAATAGGTTGGGTGGCTGAGTCCAAAGAGTTGTGCTCCGTGGAGTCAAATCCAGTTGGTGGTTGGTCACTAGTGGAGTCTCCCAGGGCTCAATGTTGGGACCGCTCCTGTTCAACATCTTTATTGATGACTTGGATGAGGGGATAGAGTGCACCCTTGGGAAGTTTGCAGGTGACACTAAGGTGGGTGGAAGTGTTGATCTGCTTGAGGGTAGGGAGGCTCTGCAGAGGGACCTAGACAGGCTGGATCAATGGGCAAAGGCCAGTCGTATGAGTTTTAATAAGGCCAAATTTTGGGTCCTGCATTTTGGTCATAACAACCCCCAGCAGCACTACAGGCTTGGGGAGGAGTGGCTGGAGAGATGCCCAGCAGAGAAGGACCTAGGGGTGTTGATTGACAGCCAGCTGAACATGAGCCAGCAGTGTGCTCATGTGGCCAAGAAGGCCAATGGCATCCTGGCTTGTATCAGGAATAATGTGGCCAGCAGGAGCAGAGAGCTGATCTTGCCTCTGTACTTGGCACTGGTGAGGCCACACCTTGAATACTGTGCGCAGTTTTGGGCACTGCAGTATAGGAAGGACATTGAGTTGCTGGAGAGGATGCAGAGAAGGGCAATTAGGCTGATCAGGGCTCTGGAGAACAGGCCTTATGAGGAGAGGCTCAGGGAGCTAGGGCAGTTTAGCCTGGAGAAGAGGAGGCTGAAGGGAGACCTTATAACTCTCTTCAACTATCTGAAAGGAGGTTGTAGAGGGGCAGGTGTTGGCCTCTTCTCCCTTGTGACTAGCAATAGGACTAGAGGGAATTGGTTCAAGTTGTACCAGGGCAGGTTTAGGTTAGATATTAGGAAAAATTTCTTCACTGAAAGTGGTGCAGTGTTGGTACAGGCTGCCCAGGGAGGTGGTGGAGTCACCATCCTTGGAGGTTTTCAAGAAATGGGTAGATGTGGCACTTGGGGGGATGGTTTAGGGATAGCAGTAGTGTAGGGCTATTGCTTGGACTTGATGACTCTATGATTCTATTCTCTGATTTTATGTCCCCATCTGCCCAGAGCAGCGTTGATGCCCCTTTCCCTCTCTCAGGCAGGAACACTCACAATGTCAGGACACTGAAAGTTCATGGCTTTATCAGAAACCTCTTCTTGCTCTGAGTCATATGTCCTACCTGGAGAGCACTGGCTCACACTCTCCAGCTGGGATCTTCATGAAAAATAAATAAAATAATCACTTGCACAGCAGTGTCCCAAATGCCATATGCATTGTCACAGTCTGCTGCATGTTACAGAACATTTGCTAGCCCAGCAGGAGTCATGACATCAAAATTGGTGAGCAGGGCACTTTGGGCCAACTTCATCCAATCCAGTGCTTTTCCAGCTCCCATAAGGGAGGTTCAGGCTGTGATATACTTTTTCCAGCCTCATAGGGACCCACTGTAAACTGTGAACATAGGTCAGAAAGACTGGGGTTATGTCATATTTTCTCTCATGTCATACCCTAAAACAAATCTCTTACCTTTCCTTCTCATCTTCATAGTTCCTGGGCTAATTAGAAACTCAATGTGGGACCTCAGAAATTTTTATATGAGACTCATTCAGCAAGTTTTCCCTACAAAACTCAAATATATTCTACTGAAGAAAGAGGATTGTGTAGTGATGTTCTCCCTTTCCTTACACTTGCTACCTATTAGGCTGTCTTTTTACTCTTTATGTTACTCCCTTTACTCTTGCTTCTATTTACTGATATAATTACCTTGTTGTTTACCTCTGTATATCTTCATGGTAGCATCCCAGAAGAAATTTGCAAGTTTACATTTGATGCAATTTATCTTATTTGTGTTTGGAGATATTAGAGGTGTTCTATCTTGCTCTTGTTCTGTGCCAGTCTCCAAAGAAACCTCAGTCTCCTCTACTCCTCTCTTCTTCAGAAAGGTTAGCAGATCTAGATGATGTCTTCTATGAGCACTAGCAAAACTCCTACCACCACCCAAGGTCTAGTGCATAGTTAACCCCACCAGAGCTGTGTCTCATGGTGTTTTTCCAGCTCTGCCTGGTCCAGAGCTACTGGTAGCCCTTGATGTTTTTCTGTTTCTTGAGTCACCTCATATTTCTAGTAGGCCAGGGCACTCCTTCTACTGGGAAAGTCTTTTCATTGATCTCAGAAATACTGCCCACAAATTATCCAAACCAGAGAAGCAAGAATTTGGGTCTACCTGTGGCAACATATTAGTGTTAGTTGCTCACCTCCACTGTCATATGGAAAGAGAGAAAAGATATCAACATGCATCTGAACATAGTCCAAGGCAGGATGCTCTGTTGACTGCATCTGGCCAGCTGCTAGGTGTACATCTTAAGCTACTGACAGTGCCCCTGTTTCCCAAGACTTAACTCAATGCTGACTTAGCATAGGACATGAGTGAATATTGGCAGTGTGGGAAACCACAGGGAGCTTAGGCTGGAGTGCAGGCTCAGTCATGAGCATCAGAATGGTGAGGACAGCCTTTGAGATATCATTTTGACCTGTCATAAATGACATGAGCCTTTCTTGGGAACAGTAGCCAGGCCACCTGTGCTGGATTAGCTACCTTCTTGGCTAGTTCTTACAGTCCAGGTCTCTGCTGACAGATCAGAGCCAGCAGGGATTGTCTCAGCGTAACAGCATCAATGGAGATTGGCTTGGGTGAGTGGTGAGAAGGGCAAGGGAAAGACATAAATCTGGACTATGAGAAAGTGTTGTAGTTTGAGTGAACAAAATGGCACATTGGAGAAGAGGTCCAAGGACTGTGTCCAGTTCCGGAGCCCTCAATACAGAAAGGACATGGATCTGATGGAGCAGGTCCAGAGGAGGGCCACAAAAATGATCAGGGGGCTGGAACACCTCTCCTATGAGGACAGGCTGAAGGAGCTGGGATTGTTCAGCCTGGAGAAGAGAAGACTTCGGGGGGACCTACTAGTGACTTTCCAGTACTTAAAGGGAACTTACAAGAAGGCTGGAGAGGGCCTGTTTGCAAAGGCCTGCAGTGAAAGGACAAGGGGCAATGGTTTTAAATTGGAGAGGAGTAGATTTAAATTGGACATTAGGAAGAAGTTCGTCACTATGAGGGTAGTGGAACACTGGAACAGGTTGCCCAGGGAGGTGGTTGAGACCCCATCCCTGGAGGCATTGCAGGTGAGGCTTGCCAGGGCTCTGGGCAAGCTGCTCTAGTTGGGGATGTCCCTGCCCAGTGCAGGGGGGTTGGACTAGATGACCTCCAGAGGTCCCTTCCAACCCTAACCATTCTATGATTCTATGACTAGTAGCTATAGCAGAGAGCTGTTGCTGAGAAACAGGCCAGCACACCCCTGGCTGTGGTGGGTGTTTGGGTGACTTATGTTGGCCTGAAAACGTGCATCTGGCAGGCACAGCTGTATTCCTTCTAGTGCTGTTTCCTTTGGTCTGTTGGTTTGGGTTGCAGGGCTTCCATTTACAGGATTCTGTATTTTCTCTCTCCTAGCCACAGGGAGCACATCAGATAAAAGAACTTGGTGGAGTGACAAAGATTGATTAACACTGAGGTGAAATGGGATTTTTTTTCCTGCCTCCATAAACACCTGAGTGACAGTCAGCTGTGTGTGACTGTGGTCTTATCAGCAACAGTTTATGTGAGATGGTCTTGAACTGAAACATTTTGTATTTAAGCATCCAAATCTTTGGAGACTTGAATCTTAGCAATATTAGGTAAAGGAATCAAATGCTGTACTATTTCAGCATCAGGGAACAGCTGTAATAGACAGGCTATATCTCAGAGAGAGATGACAAAAGATGTACAACAAGATTTGGGGATATTCCAGGGGATATTATTCCAGAAATTAAGGTCAATATCTGAACTTTTAACTGTGATATATAAGAAGATAACAGAAGGCATATTTCAGACCTGATTGCTCTTTTTCTCATGTATCACTACATAATGGAGGATTAAGAGATGTGTGATGAAATTAAAGCTGCTTTTAAAACCTGAACAAGAAAATACCTCTCTGGGGTTTTGAGGAGATCTCTGCCTTTTGCAATCAAGGCTCAAATTTTTGAATGCAACAGATTATCTATGATTATTATTACATAATAATAAACTGAGCCCTCACTGTGCTCCAAATCCGGGTTTTCAGTCAAAGGCTTAGGTAACAAGCAGGCTCAGGTTTTGCAATTTGGGCTAAGTAGGATCTCTAGAGGGTAGCAGTGTCTGTCACTTTTCATTACTATGGGCCATGTGTAGGGATAATGGGAGCCACAAGAGACCATTTAGATGAGTGTCTGGTGTTCAGCTGGTTTTCTGGAGACCTGTGTGAGGCTTTCAGCCAATATGGCATAGCAAGGATAAAATTCCTTGGTGGAATTTCTCATTCCACTTCCACCAGCAGAGTCTTTGTTCATGATACTCTGTGTTTCTCACAAACTTAATGGAGAAGCAGAGGCCTATTTACAGTGAAACTGACATCTCTGATTGAGGTAAATCAAGGCAAAAAAGAAAAAAAAGAGTTTATTAGTGTCCACACAACACACATGGAGGACAGAAGAATTCAGACTACTCAGCCAGTGAGAGAGAGGTTGAAATCAGGCTGGTAAAAGGGAGAGAAATCCTTCTGCAAGCTAATAGCGCAGAGGGCAGCAATTTGAGCCATAATGAGTGATATCTGGCCTTTAAGATAGTGCACAAATCTCATGACCCCTGCTAAAGCTTGCTGAAATCAGTGGCATTTCCTAGATGAAACTTTCAATTCTCATAACAGATAGCAAATAAAGCTTGTTCTGTTTGCATTGGCATGCTGGAGAAAAGTCTAAAGCACAATGTGGTGATACCCTATTAATCTTACTGTTATAGCTGGAAAAATTCAGACAATTGTCTTAATTGCCTTAATTCTAAACTCAAAGTCCCACAAGAAAATCAGAGATATACAGAAATACATTCCTCATTACCATTGGCTTCAGTCCTGTGTTTGTAACCATAAGACCATCTAGAATAGTTATAATTCTGCATAAGTGAAATTTCTGCAATCAGTATTTTATCCAGTTGAACAGTACCTCACTGAGGACATTGAAAACAAATAATAATTCAAGGAAGGATTGAAATCGTTCCCTTTCTGGTTCTAATAATTCCTGCATGTATGAAAATCACAGAGTCTTTATTTCAACTAGTGCTTTGTTGATCCGCACAGTTAAAAATGGAAGAGTTCTTATTTGTCTTTGTCATTCTGAGTGTCCAAAGAACTTTCCTGGACAACAGGAGTTACCTTGTCCTGGTTTGGGGAAAATTACGGGGGAAACCTAAATAAGATAACCTAAATAACCCCCCCTCCCACGGGAAACAGAACAAATCACTCACACACCAGGGAAATAAGTAATAAAGAATAACTTTAACAAAGAAAAACAGTGAAATAACAGGAATTGGCAAACCTCCCAGCCTCTGCTGGGAGACCACAAAATGGCCACTCGCTGGGGCAAGCTGGAATGGTGATGAGGTGCCGAAGGGATGGGGTTGGATAGATGAGATCGGGTGAACCAAACACTGTCCTGCTGAGACTGGTCACCCTGCCACTGCATGCATACAGCCTGTGTGGTCCAGGAACACAAAAGGAAGATCCTGTGAGATGCTGCAAGATTTAAAGAGTTTGTTGTGTTGTGCACGTGATGTAATTCCTGGCGCACCACTTGTCCTGTGTCCAGTCATGTTGGGGCTACACGGGGCTGCTGCCTCTCTGTGCCACTTGATAAATATAAAGCAGGAAGGTCTGTAGTCACATAGCATGCTAAGTACAATAGTCCTGCTGCAGATCATTTAGCAGAAGCACTGCAGAGTTAATCTAAATAGCAAAAATATGCATATTCCTTATGCACTGGTAAGGGGTGAAATGCTTCACAGTAATTCATGAGTCTGCTATGAGTCTTTTCATTTTTAATGGACTTAGTATGCTTATTTCCTGTGGCATAAAAAAGCTGTTGCAATGGGAACACCCTGCTAGTTTTTGGACACCTGATCATGGAGATTGAACTTTGTTTGTTTTTTTACTTTATCTTCAAAAGTACCTGAGAGATTGTGATAGGAACTGATTGCTACTTCACATGGAGTATAACAGAGCAGCTGAAAATGGAAGAGTTCTGTTTTGTGTCTCTTAAGTTGGTCTATTAATTGCAATTTCTGCACATTCTGGTTTTGCTTTTCTGGTCATACTGGTTTTAACACACTATTATGTGTTAAAACAACATTCAAAGCATGCTTAAAAAGGAAGAAAGGTTAGTACAATGAGGCAAACAAAAATGTTTCTCTTTACAAAGAAAAATATTTTTGATTAGGGTAGGTCAGGTTGAAGTTTCTTCTTATTATACAAGAATCCATTCAAAACTCCCTTTTTTTTGTGGAGTTTTGGAAATTACCTAGCAAAAGAACAGTGAAAGGAAAAGGGATGGAACACTGAGACAAAAGGTCTGCATTTAAGCACTTAACAGAAATTAAATTTTCTGGCCATCGTGCAGAATGTGGATGCCTAATATTGAGTTCTTTGGCTTTAAATAAAATGAACCAAATTATTTAATCTAAACGAGCCCCTCCCCTATTCTTATTACTCTTTTGCTGCCATTATTTTCCATGAAATTTTCTTACTCAAAACTAGACTGAAAGATAAGATCGAGGTATTGTAGGTAAGGCTAGAGAAATTATTCATGTCATTTAGCTAATCTGATTGATGGTGAATTTTTCCATCTTCTAATTTCCTATTCACCGCAGAAATCCAGCTGTGTGCAAAAATAAAACCTCACAGAAGCTTTATATGTCACTTCCATCTCAGTTAAAATACATTTTGAGGACTCATGTGGGACTAACATGATGAATAGATGATGTTCTGGCCTGCTGCGCAGGGGTGAGCTTTATCCTTTCTGACTGGCCAAAATGATACCAACCTTAAATAAAGCACATATTGACATTGTAAGACACTATTAAGGTTCACAGTGTACCATGGAGATGAACCATGACCAAAATACTCCCCGGATTGTAATAATTCATTACTGAAAAAGCTTCCTTTTAATGACTAAGGCTGACTGTGTCAAAGAGCTTGGACTTCTCACCCCAAGGCTTGTTATATGGCATTAAATAAATCTCACTTTCTGTTCATTTACCTGCTGTATCAAAGGTCATGAATCATAGCTGACATCAAAATGTGGAGAGGTATCTTTTAAGGATCTCTAACCATTGGATGAAGTTACAGTTAGGCAAGCCTGGGCTTGCACTCCTGAGGTGTAGTAGATATGTGTGGATAGTACTGAAAAATACCTTCCCATTTACATAAGCTATTGAGCCACTTGTCCTATAACTGTTTCCTTTGAATTTCCTTTTTTTTTTTTATTGGAGATAGATGAACTTTGTTGTTCTTTCAAGTGGACATCTGTATTGGGTTTGGCAGAGATGGAGTTAGTGTCCCCATAGCAGTTTTCAGGAACACAACATCACATGTTATCTTCAACCCAAGGCACAGCGTTCCTGAAAACTGCTATGGGGAAACTAACTCCATCTCAGCCTAAACCAATACAACATCCCATCTACCATGGAACACATGGTTCCTCAGTCTATTTAAGATCCATTAATCTTCAAGTTTTTCAAGCTCTACCAGGAAGCAGCATGATAGGAAACGTAGGGTTCATCCTTCCTCAGCTATCTCCACTTTGTATTCCTTGGTTCATTTCATGTAGCGTAAGGTTAATTTTTCTAAATTAATCAGTAAAGAAAAATAATTGGTTCAGATTTACAGAATACTTTTGATAAGATTTGTTACAGGACATTTTAAAATAGATAAGAAGGTGCAACACCAGTGTAAAACAAAGACTTGGATAAAAAGGTAATTATCATCACAGGTGATGAAAGATGAGCTAGAAAAAGGTGATGATGGTGGGAAGGGAGAAGAAGGAAAAAGTACAAGGGAATACACAACAAGAACAACTATTTTTTCAAAAACTTTTTTTTTTCTTTTGTCACAACTGCATTGTCAAATTTGGACTAGATCATTCTGGAAAAAGTGTATGGAAAACTAGACTGTCAGTCGGCAACTTTTCTTACCAATAAATCAGCGGCTGGAATGTCCTATATGGAGATGAAATACTCTAATTATTCTATATCCCTTGCAGAAAGTGCAGTAATGTGAATAGTCTAACTATCAGGCTTAAAGTGTATCTCAGCAAAAAGGTGAACTTCCACAAAGTGAAGGGTAACTCCTTTCTTGACACCACCTGACCTTGCGTCAGGAAGCATGCTCTGATCTCTGCATTTCAGCTACAAGACTGCAACAGATTTAAATTCTCATCCTGGGAGCTTAAAAAAGAGAAGTAGAGCAGTATCCACAGGAGAATTCAAATATGTACACAAGATTGTCTTGCTCTGCCTTATAACCAGATGGTTAGAACCATCTCAATCTGCAGGCACAATGGCCCCTTCTCTGCATCTTAGATGGGTACTCAATTTACTGGGCTCTTGGAGAGCAATGAGGCTGTCAGCTCTCTCAGCACTTTTGAGTAGCTAATGCTTTATTGATTTGACTCCTCAAACTATGTGAGCAGCAGAGTATTTCAGTTGAGGTTCAAATGAGAGGACTGTCAAGCAAAGTTTTCTGCTCATCCTAGGTTTTCATTTTGGGAAGAAACAATGAAACATTTATATACTTGTTTAAATGCTAATCAGCTTTTGTTTGGCAGCCAGACCAAAATATTAATTATTCTTACAGCCTTAGTCAAGGACATAGAGTGTTGATGAGCTTCAGAGGGACTTCATCTTACATAAATGGGTTATTTAATGGCAAATAAAATTCTGTGCTGAAAAAAAAATAATAAAACACAAGGAATTCTTAAGTTACTTGTCAAACCTTGCAGCAGTCAAGATGAACAGCAGTAGAAGAAGAAAGGGGCAAAGGCATCTCTGAAGACCACTACAGTAAAAATTCAAGCATAATTTTAGAATGCACAATGTATGAGATTGAGATATTTCAAATCATATTATAGTGCCTGTCTGTATTCTGGATAGTGCCTGATCCTATATGATCTCATCTAATATGCTATGTGGAATTCATGGAATATTTTTCCAGAAGTACAATTTAAAACAAGAAGAGATTAAAAAAATCATCAGGATTAATAAAGGAAAAATAAAACCTCTTTAGTGAAATACAAGAAAAACCTTATGAGAGTGTCAAAAAACCAAATAAGTCAACTCACTGAAATGAAACAGTGGAATTAATTTGGGTTAGGAATATCTTTTTCCCTGACCTATGTTAGAAAGAATAAAGGACTTAACATGAGCCTACAATGCAACTTTAAACGTTTTGTCAAAACAAGTTGGGTATCTTAAAAAATTTTGCATGTAAAAGTCAATTAAATTTTGGATTTTTTTCTACAGTAAAATTGTTTAAGATACCCAAATTAACAATACTCTCAAAGGAATATGGACATCTGAATGGCTGCCCAGGCTACCCAGATACCGACTTCTCCAATCACTTAGTTTCTTGAAGACAGAGAAGGAGTTACAAAGACTATTTGAAAGGATATATTTGTTCATAATTGCCTGCTGCAAGTTTTCAAGTTTTTCTTATCTGTGAAGTCCTAATGCCAGATGCAAGGCTGCAATAAAACACTCCTAGATCTCATTTTCCTCGTCTTGCTCAGACAGACTTTTCTCTCATATTCATTTCTGAACTGTAAAGACTTTTACTTGTCTGAGAGCATAATCTAATTACAACTCTTACAGAATATCTCAGTGATGTTTTGTGAAAGTAGTTAACTCCAATCTCAACTTTTCCATATTTACTCTTTAAGAAAACCAGCTCTGATTCATTATATACCTTTTCCTTCCTTATTTTCTCTGGAAATCCAAAGGAACTCTTGTTTTTATTGACACATACATCTAACTGCTTGTCACATTGCAGATGAGCAGAAGAAGATAGCAACTGTCTATTAAGTGAATAGCTAATTTTCATAAAGACCTTGGTATACATAATATTCATTAGAACATGCATAGATTGTACATTCAGCCATCCAGAAGAGAAGAACTTTAATCACAAAAGAGTGAACAGACCTGAAATATAACTAATGATACAGATTGTGAGCATCTGGAAATATTTAATAGCCAGTGAGCCATCTTTTCTTCCTATCATGAGTGATAAAAGAAGAGTATAGCATCACCTTGCTCACCCTCTACCATAAAATTAATTACCTTTGGACAGACCACATTTAATTGCTCATAAAATTGATCTGACTCTTCAGCTTTTATAGTAACCTGTGTGTCATCAATAAAAGTGGTTAGAATAAATACAATTTTGTCCCATCCCTCTGATAAAATCACAAAATTGAAACAAAGTGGATATTTCAATGCATTTTGGCACAAGCTGTAGATATTTCAAGAATACACCAGATGAGTGTACATACATAAGCTCCTTAATATTATATTTTGGTGAAAGGACGTATGATGAGATAGCTATTTAATATTCTGCCACTGTTGAATCATTAAGATATCACTCCACAAACGCCAGTGTTCTGAAATAAATTCCGTTGAAGACATTTTGTAGATTAAATGATATATAAAAATTAACATTCTTGACAATTTCACGGAATCATTCACAGTGGAGAAGAAGAGAGGGAAGGGAAGGTGCGGGAAGGTGCGGGAAGGGAAGAATAGTTATGCCACATATTTTTTTTTTAATTTTTTGGAGATAAATTGTTTGAGTTGTCTAAAAGAACAAATGGAAACTACTGTGACTTAAAAGTGTCCATGGAGTGTCCCCAATGACCTCATTATTTTCTTTCTCAAGCTTACATAAGTAGGAGTAGTCTTTGACTTACATATTTATATAGTCAATGTCTCTGATTTTGAACCCTGTTTTTTTCTTACCTGAGCCCAATACTAGGGAGTCTATTTTAATCCAAACTACCTCCTTGTTAGGAAATGCAGTACAGGTATTTTGGCTGAAATAATTTATGTTTAAATGCATCATTCTGATGCTTTTGATTTAGTTACCTTTGCACTCTGTAAATTGTCATATCAATGTGGAGTTCTATGACTGGGTGCTGCCAAATGCATTATTTAAGGCATTGCCTGTGATGACTTTGCTGCAGGTAAAGAGTGGTTGGCAGATATAGCTAGCAAGTGTGTTCTGTATCAAGAAACAAACATTAACTGAGGAAAACACAAGGGAGAATTTTCCCTAAATTCTCCTACCCTGTGAAAGTCATTAATTAAAATGGAGACACAGGACTCCAAGGTAACCCACAAAGAAATCCACATGTCAAAGACCCAGCCTTGAGAAGGGTGGATTGTCCTGGGATGGCTCAGTCTGACACATAAGGGACAGAGGCAACAGAGTTTCCTACTCCATCCCATCTGCCTACCCAGACACAGGCATTCATATGCAAACTTGCTTCAACCATGCCCTACCCAACTTTCAGTGATAGAATATATCTGCCCAAACTTGTCATCTTTCCCTAGAAATAAAACAGACCTTTCTTTTTGTTTTTTTCTGACTCAGTTTATGTGAAGTTTTCCCAAGGAACAACAGTGGAAGTTGATAAAGTGCTTGGGACATCTATGGAAAAACATATCATTGCACTAACATATGTGTCAGGATGAATCATCTCCTACAGAAGGCTTTGTACAACCCACACTGCTTGGGTGATGAGCCATGATCCTTCTCCTTTGCTCAGAGTTAGCACCTCAGCACATATTGGCAGTAATTGCAGGGGTGGAAAGCAGAGATAACAGAGCTCTGAGAATATTGATTAGCTGTGATGCCGCTTTTTCTGGCCCTGACAACCACCACGCTGAGGTCCCACTTTGTTTTTCAACTTAGGGAGGCAGCTAAGCCATTCCTAGGATCAGCCCTTTGACTTGTTCTTAGACTCCTCATCCTTTACACTACTGAGCTGGAGAGGGAGAGAAGCTCCTTCCTGTGCCTCATTGATCCTGACCTCCGGATGAAAAGCTTCAACAGGAGAGCAGGGAGTAAGTTTTGAGAATCTAAGTTAGGTCCCTTCAGTGCAGCATTAGAGTTTCTAGAGAGATAATTTTATTTAGCAGAGGCCTTGATGACTTTCACAGAGTGTTCATCATAAGGCAGAGACGGAATTCTTAATATTAAAGAATACTCAATATTAAGGAACCCAGAGAAGTTTCCTCAGTACTAGTAAATCAAATGCGCGTGGCAAGAGTCTACTGTGATTTAGTTTCCCTATGTAAAAACACATAACTTCACACACCAATTACTTCCTTCTCTGTAATCACAAAGAAACAAGTTCCAAATATTTTATTTTATTTAAACCTATAATATTTTTTCTATTTATTCTTCAATAAGAAAGGGAAAAAAAATCTGAAGACATTTTTGGCTTGCTTTCCTGCAGCTTTGTCATCTTTTTTTCTTTTTGTTCTTCAAAGGTAATCTTAGTATTTTTAATTTCCCTATGATTTTTTTTTGAGTAACTTTTGCTACACATCTTTGCACATCTATTTGGGGGATAAGACAGCTACACAGCATTCAAGGTGAAGATGTCGTATTGACTTTTGTAGTGACTAGACAATGATTATTTCTAAGATGAAAAGAAAAATAAGTGGAAGAAGGGGAAGAAAAGAGAGGTTTGGTTTATTTACAGGAAGTTAAATATTAGCTTTTGCCAAATTACTTCAGCTAGACAAGTGAGGAGCCGTGGGGTGGAATTTGAGGAATTGCTATATTACACTACTGAGAATCATGCCCCTCTTTGTGACCTCTGATAATTTCACAGCACTTGTGGAATCCTCACAATGTGGTTTGGAATTGGAGTTTTATTTCGCATGCTAGCACCATCACCCCCACATCACCCCCCACAATGGATTTTAATCTGACACACACACAGGAAATTAGAGAGGGGGAGAAAAGGGGAAAAGGACCTTTTGAATTCTACTCCTGTATGCAATCACAGAAATCCCTCAAGGTAAACACAACCCAGACTAAAAAAAGAAGTGGGAAGAGATTATCAGGAGCCTGGAAAGAGAGGAGTGCAGTTGGTGTTCAGGTGAAGGCTGCTTTGGAGGATAAGCAATTTATGTGTTATCAGCACAGTAGAGAGAACAGTAGCTCCCTACACTGAAAGGAGATTAGAAAGCAACAATAGCCTTTTCTGTGCACCACAGGCCAATCTGCTAAATGTATGAAAAGCTGAGAAGCCGCTTAGAGACGATGTTTGTTTAATTCTTACCTGTACCCACTTGAACTGTGTAAATGACATGGTCCTTTTCAGAACATATGCATATATTACCAAGTGGCACCATTTTATGCAAGTGCTTGTGCCCAGTTAATCTAGTAGTGCTCCAAGATTTGTTATGAGTATAAAAGACAACATCCTTCCCTCACCTTAGGTAGCATTGTAGCTCCAGGAAATAAATAAACCCTGAGGAAAAAAGCGGTAGGGTTTTTTATTTGTTTGTTTGTTTTCCTTTCAGAATCAATCATAATGGGGAGCTGATAGTAATCAGGGATGTGTAATACAAAATAAAGGCTCCATTTACCAGAATAGATTTCAGTTAGGAGCCTCAAGCACTGGCTTAATTCAGATCTGAGATAATTAATACTCTTGATGAATCAGTATATCACATGTACTATTTTGGAAGAAAGAGAGTGATGGAGGAGCAGTATAGTCAGGTTGTCAAGACATTTGAACAAGAATTAGGAGATACATTTATTTATTTTTTTCTTTTTTTGCTACTGCTGATTTTCACCCTGTCCTTGAGTCAACCATTTATCCTCTTTCCTTTTTGCCCCTAGGACATTAGACACATTTTATCCACTGACAATTTCTTGCAGGCAGAGACAGGCTTCCAGCAATGTCCCTGACTGTTCCAAAAGAAACATTAACAGACAGTGTCTGAAAGTTCTTAGCACACTGAGTATTGAAAACTTGGGTCTTGTAAGCAAGACTACAGTGTAGATGGCAGCTGGGCTTCATTAGAATGTGCTCTTATACAAGGACAGTATCATTCTGTGTGCATCAGGTTCTCCCTTGTAACATCTTATCATAGTTGTGACTCAGTTGCCTCTAGTGCACTATACAGCCAATACTAGAATAATGAGATGGGTTATTTAGCAAACTTTGCTACCTGACACTGTATATCTATATCCTAACATTACCCACACTGCTAAGCCATCCACAGTGAATTCCCTTGTTTGTCCATGTGTGATAATATTAGTTGATAGGTAATCTATAAAATAAACTCTTTTACAGTCTCAAGTTGCACCCCTTGTTGTGGTTATAATACCACCCTGATAAGATAGTTTAGGGATACAGGGGCTTTCATACAGTAATAACAAAACTCTATAATAGTGGCAGTATACCACACTCCTCCTGAAGTTTCTGAGCTCCATTGTAAAGTGTGTTTCATTTTCACATATTGAAAGGCTCATCCAGACCTTTGCTATCCTGCTGTTTAGAAAGAAACCCAAAGATTACTCTTACTCACAGCCCATCTATATGTTTCTGTTCTTGTTACAGCTTTCTTCTTTTGCTGAAACAACCTTTAGCTTTCCTCATGTATCTACTCCCCTGGTGCATGGGCAGATAACTCTCAGATCTTTTCAACCTTCACTTCAACATATCAGACAAGCCTGAACTTCATAATTATCTTTTTATCTCCTTTTTGCATAATGTTGCACTATGAGAGTAGAGGCTTCACACCATATCTGTGCATCCATAAAAAAACTATGCAAATATCTGCATCACAAGTTTGAAAGAAAGATGAGATGGAGCTGTAATTTAAGACAGATGCAAGCAAAGCAGTTGCATTCACTTTCCATTTCACATGGCTGGAGCTATTGGGAGTTAGTTACACTTTGTATGTCCTGCTGAATCCAGTCATTGACCAGAAGTCAAGGATAGGTCTCAATTCTCATACCTCCTCTGAAATTTTAGACATATTTTTGACCCTTCTTTTATCTGACTGTATCTGGAGAAAAAAAACCTCATGGATTCTTGTGTTTGATCAAAATCTGTCAATATGGAAGTGCAAGGGCTGCTTCTGCTCTTGGCTGTTTAGATTTTAACAAGTTGCTCCTCCTTTAGGGTGGTG
Source organism: Bucco capensis (assembly GCA_013396975.1). Classification (NCBI taxonomy): domain Eukaryota; kingdom Metazoa; phylum Chordata; class Aves; order Piciformes; family Bucconidae; genus Bucco; species Bucco capensis. Next base: position 1,526,064 of record VWZO01010925.1, read on the forward strand.
TAAGATCAGATTCATTTCTGACATGTTTTTGTATAAAGGTAAATAATTCGTCTGGATTGAAAAGTACTAAATACCTGTTATTGATATTATTGTGCAGAGATGATGGACTTCTGTTATTTCACTTTAAAAATGTGGCTGGATAGGCATCTCAGCTGTGGAGGCAGAAAGCTCTATGCTCTCAGAGGGTCTTTTGTTTGCTAAACAATGGCACAGGGAAGACCCAGGAAACCTTGCTGCTGTTTTCTTTCCAGAGTCACAGCATTTCTCAAAGTGCAGGCCTGCAAGATGTAAGATATCACACAATAATTACTCATAATTTAATTATTGCACATCGCCTTTTTTAGCTGAATAATTGATTTCTCATTCCAGCTGTTCTGCTGCTTGTAGTTTATGGTATGATTAGTGCTCACAGGCTGCTTACTGTTTCCTTCCTATGAGTATGGATATCACATGATGTCTTGAGTTTTGTTCATTCTTTTTCTTTCTTTTTTTTTTCTTTTTTGTGTGTGTTTTTGTTTTCACAAGCACTTCTGAATAAAGAAAAGAAAGAATCTTAGGGCCTGCATAGTGAAACAGTTGCATGAATCATGTATTGATAATCTTCTTGTCCATTAACACAGGACCCGAGATGTTGTCACCTCTAACATTCAGAAAGTCTCCTTTCTGTCACTAAATCCTGGTGCAGTTCTGAAGAGGAAATATGTTCCCTGTCACACAGATACATGCAAACATGCATTCTCCCTCCTTTTGAAACAGAAAGTCATTTTTCTTTATAATGGGCTTAATATACAACTTTGTTTCGAATAAAGAAATTGAACAAGTGATGCTAGAAATATTTTCGGGTATAATTTTTTCCCTCTTTTTCAACAATGGGTTGTAAGAAAAATGTGTGGATTTTTTTGTTTGTGTGTTTTTCTTGTTTGTTCGTTTTTAAAAATTATTAAATCTAGTAATGCTTCCTCTATGCTTTCACAGAATCACAGAACCATTTCTGCTGTAAGAGAGCTTTAAAATCATTAAGTCCAACTGCTAACCCAGCACTGCCAAGTCCACCACTGAACCATGTCCCTCAGCATCACATCTACAGATCTTTTAAATACCTCCAAGGTTGATGACTCCACCACTTCCCTGAGCAGCCTGTTCCAACACACTGTAAGCTGTCAGAGGGAAACAAGAAAAATAGCTACTTTTTAAAAAGAAAGGAAAATGTTAATTTAAACAAAACATCGTTCTAATAATGACTGAAGTCAATGGCAAGTTTGCATTAATACTTAAGGTGTTAATAAATTGCTCAGTTATTTGTATAGTTGTTGCACTTTCCTATGAAGAAATAACAGAGAATATATCAACCTACTGACTTATCACTATACTCATCTTCAAAAATACTTACATTCCTGTGTCTCTGCAGGAATTGCTCAGGTCTTGTAAAGAAGAAATGCTCTTTGTAGAGAGCTCATCAGAAATGTTTGAATTAAAACAGGAATACTCTGATGCCATCCCATTGTCTTTCAGAAAACACAGATGCTCTGAGTGCTAGGTGTGATTTTATGTCAACCTATTAAAACAATTGTATCTCTTTTTAAAACTAAGGAATCTGTAAGGAAGCTCTTGCTCTAGGGCACTACTGCTGAAGCAGAACAAAGCAGGGTTAAAAATATAAAGGCACCAAACACAAAAAAAGGCTTTAAAACAAATATATATGTCATGGTTTGCTTGCAATCTCTCCACAGTGTTAAGGCTGAGTTAGGAGTGGCCACATAAGCCATTCCATCAAGGTCAAGAATCCTGAATGAGTTGCTATGGGAAACAAATTACTGAGGTGTCAGCTGGAGTTCAGATATGAGGGAACTTTACCCATTATATGCTTGAAAGATTTCCAGAACAACAGAGGCTAGAAAAGAGCATATTGGTAATAAAAAGACCAGGAAAGCAGATGTTTCACTGACCTTTGCTCTATGCATTCGGACTGCCCATTTGCCAGCATGCCTGAGTGGACCAGAAAGGAATTGCACATAAGGTGTGCTCTCCTGAGGCAAAAGTAAATAAAGAAGTAAATAAAAATCAGATATTAAGTGCTTTTTTAAGGAAGATATGTAAAAGAACTTCAAAAGCACATGAAACCACCTGGGACTCATGCCCTGTCATTAAAGATGAGTAGAGATGGTTCCAATTTTATTGTGGCATTAATTTCAGTGGAAGGACTTGAAAGCCACTGAAGGAACAAGCCAACCTGCCAATGAGGTAGAAACTCCACAAAACCCAGCTTCATTCACTCTGTTCACTTAGTAAATGGTCACTGTGGATATGACCTTGGCTGGAATTGCCTCTGGAATGCGAATTAGGAGGACTGGACCTTCTGTCCGATAGTGACACTCCTCTTTGTCAAGGCAACCCACTACTACTGATCTGATTATCACCAGATTTGTAGAAATTGGAATGTTTTCAGTTCCCACCAAGCATTAACTTAGACAAAAGAAAGAATTTATGCTTAATTACAGACAGGCTTGTTCAGAAAAGTTTAGGGTAAATCCCTCTATCGTAGTTAGATACTGCTGATCTAGCTGCTCACTCAGCAGCTGTGGGATGGCTTGCAGACACTGGTGTTACCACCAAAAGAAGAATGAAGCAACTTGTCTTTATTGCATCATTTGTCTAAATTTTCTCATCCATTAAACTTCTTTCCATTGCAGAAATTTACATTATCTATCCAGGAACAGCAAAAGGACTTTATTTTCTCTACTAAGATAGAGGGAAAATCAACTGCTCTTGAGACTAACATTGGAGGTTGATCACTGAGTGAAAGAAATAGTCATAATTCATTTCCATTAATGAAGAGATTTTGCTACACAACAGATAAAATTTTAGCCTGGTATATCCTCGGCTTCAGGTTGTTTTTCCCTGGGACTATATTTTTGTCTCCCAGTCATTCCTACTATGGCTTTATAGTTGGAGGTTCCTCCTTAAATATTTTAGAGGTGGTGCTAGAAGAAAGAATCAAGCATAAACATCTATTGATTAACACCATGCATCATTTCTACACCCTCTCTGTCTACTAAAAATCTTGAAAAGATACATTATTGGGTAATTTTCATAGAAATACAGTAAACAAAAACAAACAACCAAAGACCTATGCAGGAGGTCTAAGAACTGCAGTAGTTTTTGAGCTACTGCCACATACCCAATGGGACTTCACTGGTAATACTTCAAGCTTTCCCATAATATCTGTGTCTGCATCCATGTCAGGACCTCAGTGTTCAGATGACTCTCAAGATAAACATCTAATGTCAGGATCAAGAGATATATTTCTAGAAAGGACAAAGGAATAGGCTGTGAAAACCTTTCCACTTCTGTAATAAGGCATTAGAATTAGACTTTATTACACTTAAACATTGTGCAGGAATAACTGAAGATAATGTCACTGACAGAACTCTGCCAGCAAGAAGATTTGTAAATCCAACCAGAATCTACACACAGTCTGACAGCTCTCTTGAAAATATACGCTGTGAATCCCAAATTCAAGGAAGGGGGTAATAGAGAATTTTTGTGCAATTGTATTTCCAATGTGAGTGGCTTCCACATTCTGAATTAAAGCTATAGTAATGACAACAAAGTTTGTAAAATTGAGATACGCGTCCTCTACCTGCTGTAGAATTGTTGCTAGTGGGTTTTCTTCTAAACTTTATTTACTTGCATCATGGAGCAAGCACAGGCGTTTCTGGGAATACTCTGGAGAAGAACTTGAAAATAATCTCTATCTATTTCAGCTACTGCCCTTAGAGCTAAAGAGCAAATGCTTCTGCATTAAAGATCTCTATGCAACTGGAGACTGTTTTGCCAGTCACTGAAATGGAAATACCTGAGGCTAGTGGAATAGCTATTCAGCTCTGCACTGCAGCCAGAGCAAAAGTAGAAAAATATCTTAATTGTAGGACTTAAAAAAATAACAGTAGAGCAGAGAGGCTAAATAGAGCAAAGTTTCTTTGCTGCTTAGGTGAAATGAATTAAGAATTAAGGTAAAAGAGCAAAGGTAAGATGCTTTTGAGATCTGGGATGCTAAGTGAAAATAAACTGAATGTAGGAAGGCTAAGGACCTTTAACATGAAATTATAAACTCAGATGATGTCATTGCAAAAAAATCTTGAAATGGTTATCAAAATTACTTTTCCTGAATGAGTAAATCTGTTGCAAGGAAAGCTAGTGCTAATTCACAACCGTTCTCCTACAAGAGACGGGAAACTGCTTGATTTATTAAGTCATGTTTAATACTGATTCAGCACTTGATTTACTGACAGACATGCTCATCCTGTGGGCTATATCTCTGCTAGGTAGCCAAAACTGAGGCAATGTCTGCTTCTGTCTGTGCTGCCCTAGGAAGGGACTAAAGTAGAGGTTTATAGTGTAGAAGACTAGGACCAATAACCTCGGTGCCCTCTCTACTCTTTTCTTATTCTCTTTTTCAGCTTTTTCTTAGCAAAATATTTACCTAGCAGGCCTTAAGGTGAAGTTAGGCATCAGATGACAAATGAAAAGAGTGATGGGCATTAATAAGGTAAAAGAACCATCACTGATGCAGTGAACAAGTGCAGAGGGTAGGTGAGCAAACAAAAAGGAAACTCAGGGAGACAGAGCAGGTTTTTATTGAGCGTAACAGCTGGAAGAAGTATCTCCATATGTATAAAAGATTGCAGAGTTTGGTCTTTGAATCAGTGGCAGGATTTGTTACCTACTTTAAAGGACTTGATTTTTTTTCAAATGTTTTGGTTGTTTCTTGTCCTCTGCAAAATTCAACTGGAGTTGATGAACGCCAAAGTGTGTAAAATTCTTGAAGCAGTAATGGCTCTGTTGGAAACAGCCACTGAGGATGATTTAGACAATATGATTCAGATTTCATGTGGGATAACTTTTAATTAGTGTAAGACTACTGCGGAAAGATTGGTGAGATCAGTGTAGAAATATGTCACTTCTGGAAACCCATTGTTCAGCCACACAGGAAGCCTCCCATTTTCTGGGAAAGCTGATGTTAAAATTTTATTCTTTTTATATCACCAGATACATTAGGTAAGTAAAACTTCAGGTTATTTCACTGGAGGCAAAAAGAAAAAAAAGTGAGTTCAATCTGATCATTGACTTACAAACCAATAAAGGATTTTTCCAGAAGAAAACAGGCAAAACCATTTTCCTCATCTTTATAAATATAACAAAAATATTCCTCCTAAGAACCTCAGGATGAAGACATTCGTATCTTTTCCCACAAAATTTTATGAAAGCTTATTTAAGAACAACAAAAAGCATAGCACACCCTTAATTAATACTCTTATGTAAAGAAAAAAACCTGTATTCTTTCAAGAGATGCTACAAATAACCTTCTCCTCTAATCCTTGCCTCCTTCTCACAATATAATAAAAAATTATGGTCTTATTTTGTTGTTTGGGTTTTTTTTTAATAGAAAAAAGGAGAACAGACCCAGCTAAGTAAACATATTCATATTAGGGTAAAAAGAAGCATAAGAAGTAACTTCTTCCTTGCATTCCTGCCAGTTAGTAATGAAATCATATTCCTAATGGTTACAGGCCCCTCTTGTACCAGGAAATTATTTCATTTTTCACATCTCCATGTGCTTGCAGTCAAGCAGGACCTCTTCTATCTACCTCCCTGAATTAAGTGTCTTGAAGGTCTTAGGTTAAGGTCCTATTATATGAACACAGGTAAAGTTTCTGCACTGTGATGAGCTCATTCAAATCATTCCAATATTCTCCTTTTTGTGTTCTGCCTTTTCTAAGATGTGCCTAAAGCCAATAATAATAAAAAAGTTTACAAGAATGTTTATACCAATTGGGACTCTGGAAAACAGTGGTACTCAGGACTTCTGTGGAAAGTTGAGGGATTTTATTTTCCAGCTATGTATTCCTGTGAATGTAGATGCAGAAATTGGCGGTTTTGTCTTGCTTTTTGTTTGATAAACAGAGATGTTTCAAATGTAGGCAAATTCTAATTTTAAATCATAGGCTTCATTTCAATGTATGGTGAAGGGGTGAAATGACCATTATGTCATGGCTTCTTCCATCTCTTATGACTTTATCCCTTTCCTTCATCTCCTCCAGCGTTTTTACCTATCATCTGCTAGTAGAAATGAAAGCATCATTGGACTTTATTGTCATTAAATCACAGACAATGAGTTTTTTCCATCACCACAAATGAAATATCCTTCCCTTTAGAAAGTCTTACACAGAACATTATTAAATGTATTGCTTTTCACCTCTTTATAGCTCTTGGTGTAGTGCATCCTTTTCATTCTCTGGTGCCTTGTGTACCAAATAATTCTTTAAAAAATACCAGAATTTTGCAATTTATTGCAAAGCATTATTGGTTTCTTGGGTGTCTTTGTTACTTTTAATGTGCTTCATTTTCCCAGTCACTGGGATTTGAAGCAATCTTGGTATGCATAGGAACTCTTTAACAATGTTTTATGCATATTGTGATTGTGTCAGTCAGCTAGAGGCACACTACAGGTGCTTGTGTTATACCTGAAGTGATAGTGACAGCTACTGTAGAGTTAGGATTTCCTTTAATGCTTTTTAAGTTCATAGTTTGTTTGCAGATAATTTGGTAAAAATCTTCTAACTCATGACAAAAGTTTCCAGATCAATCTGTTCACAGAAGGTACCATTTCTCAGCCAATTCTGACCAGAAGGAGCAAATATATATGGGAATTGTATGGGAATTTTTCTTTGTGAATAATTAAATGTATGGTTTGGTTTGGGGTTTGGTTTTGGTTTTTTTTTGTTGGTTGGTTTTTCTGTTTGTTTTGTTTTGAAACACACCTAAAAGTTTTGTGGGCTTAAATATAATAAAGAACAACTGAATTTATGTCCAGAAATGTATGTACTCAAAATGACATGCTGTTTCTACTTGGTGCATGGAATTTGAGTCTGTTTGAGGTCACCTGGGCAAATTTGACATTGTTTTCAGCTCCAGCTGCAGACACCAATGCTACAATATTTTATCATTTAAAAGCTGTCTCTCTGCAAGAGTTTTCATAAAACCTTTCCCATTTTCTCCTTCTCAGCAAAAAAATATTAAATTTAATGTTGCATTGCTTTTATTAAAAGATAAATTATTTTTGGAATTGCAAGGTTACCATAGAAGAAAAAGGTAAGACTCATAAGTGAACTTCTACTATAGAGATCACTTTGAATAAAGAGGACTATAAAGTAAATCTTGCTGCTTTGTGATGTTTTGAGTTATATTAGATGACCTTCTAGAGGTGATCAGTGTATCTGCTGGTTTTGTTCAGTAACAACCAGTTAGATATGTGGTCTCTATTTACTCCAAGGAGGACAGTTTCAAGGACCAATCTCTCCTACACTAATAGACACCATAGGAGCTAGTGAGGTTAATGAAATTATGAGGCCAGTGCAGAGCTGACTCACAACAGTGTCTTTCAGATGATGTTAGGTTTTGTTACTGATGAATCACAGAATGAAGCTTTTATCTAAATAGCTACCAAATTGTTAGGACCCTTGTAAATCTGAAGACCTCTGAAATTTAAGGATGACTGAGGCTGAAGCTCTAGTCTTGATAAATCTACAGGTATTTAGGTTCCTGCTTTTATTATTTAAGCTTGAGGTTTTTCTGAATGAGTTTTTAAGAAAGGAGCAGAGGTTTGGTGACACAGTCTTCCAACTCCTGCTGAAATGTCTAGAATGTACACAAGTCAGAAAATGTAATGCAAGTAAGTTGAATCATCCGGTTTCTTTTCCATTTTTTTCTGTGAAGCCTGAGTGTGCTACAAAAGCAGCACTTTCCACATCAATTTAGAGCTGTTTCTTCAAATCTCAGAGCTGTTTCTTCACATCTCAGCTGGCATCAGACAGACCAGAGAAAAGAGGATAGATGGTAAAAGACAATATGCTGTGCCTGAAATCCTTTTGTTCCAGTTCTGAGTGGAGAGTGAAGACCTAGAACAGCTCACAGTCTATTTAATAATTTCCTTTTCTTTAAATATCACACTATTTCTTGATAAACTCTTCCTGTTTTCCATATATAAAGAGAAAGCAAAGCTGCTTTGGTTTGTTGAGTGGAGGGGTTTTTGTAAGACAGTTTAACTCTCATAGCTCAATGAGGACTGAAGCAGAATGGCCTTTATGACCCAACACAACATAGAGGTTAAAGAAAGATGTAGACAAGTGACATTTTGTCACTTGCTCATAAGTTTTCATGGTCTTTCACACTATGTTCTCAAAGTTGCTAAAACAAGGAGCTACAACTGCTGCTAACATCTCTATTCACTCTGATCTTGTAATCAGACAAGCCTGCAGAGAATCTACCAGGCAATTTTTCTTTAAAGTACTTGAACCTTGCGGGCATATTTCCAGTGCCAAAAATCATTACAGTACTGAAAACCTCTTAGTCAGGTACAATCAAGTGTGAATCTTGGTCTCTGGATATATAATTTTTTAGATTTAGGGCATGTTAGTGTTAACAACTTGACAGCTTGTCTGAAACAATCTTTTAACTCAAAGGATCTCTGCTGTCATTACTTTTAACAATTATCATAGAAGTCTTTGAATAAGTCTGGCAGCAAGCTGTCCATTTCTACTTTAAAGTAAATGACATTATTATTATTATTATTAATCTTGTGAATAGGCACAAAAAATTTTTACTAAATTCTATCTAGCTAACAGTTCAGTTTAGTAGTAATCTATCTAAAATCTGTTGTTCTGGACAGCAGTTATTTCCTGTTGGAAAAAATCTGCTGATATTTTATATGTCAATGTGCACTTGCTTATAGAATCATAGAATCCAAAATTTTAATAGGTGATTAGCACTTTTCTATCAAGAAAGCATGCCCTCCTGCTAAAAGCTTTTCTCCTTGTTCCCTGGTTAAATATAGTGATAATAAATAAATCTCAGAGCAATTGTCAAGTGGCCATTTGCATCCTTTTCTGTTTTCTCAAAGAGGTAAGAGTGACACTTTGAGGCCATATCAACTAGCTGAACATTATTTTGGTTCTTAAAGGGAACTGATGGAGATAGAGATATAGTCAGTTTTCATTTATTACAATATATTAGGTTTTGCTTTATTTTAGTTGTTGGTGGGCTTTTTTTTGGCAGGGATATTTAAATAATAGGGTCTGAAATCAGCAGATTTAATCATTCATATTTACTGCAGATCCAAGTCAGGTAAGTTCAGAGAAACTCAGGCTTTTATTCATGTCATTTTGTTTGTAAAGCAGATTTACCAAACAAGGATTTTGTAAGCATAAATTTGGAGCTCACTGGACAATGTATAAACCTGCACACCACTAAAACTGAATAATAATGACACTGACTTAATAGATCTGAAGTGGATGGAGAACAGAGATGTTGATGCTGTACATCCCTGTACCACTGCCTCCATCTGTAGCTGTTTTCTGTGAACATCTTTGTAGCCATTGCTCTAAAGTCCATTCAGTTCTTTTAGCCCTGTGTCAGTACACTCCTTGGGGCACTCCCTAAGGCCTTTTTCTGACTTTTTCCCTTCTCCAGTCTTCCTTTCTTATATGTACTGACAGTCTTTTGTGTCTGCCTTGCCTCCTTCAGAATCTGTTTCAAAAGGATGGAGAGGCTTGACTTGCTGAAATGTTCACATCCCTATTTTTGGCTGGATAAATTTTCCGTCATATTAACTTCACTGAGATCTGCAAAGTCCCAGTGACCCAAAGACACAAAACTCTTCTTGGGTACCCAATATGCTCACTTAGGAACTCATCTATAGGTCAGTATTTTCTTTCATGACTGAACTAGAAGTCATGAAAGTCTTTGGTGACAAACACAAGCTCAGAACTGCTCTCTGGGTGTTGTGTCTACTATCACTTTCTTTCGCTGACGGCTGTAACTATTGGTTCAGGATGATTTCAGTGGCCTTGACATCAGCAATATTTATCTCTGACAGCACTGAGATGTGAATTATTACTGATGCTGTGACAGACTGTGTACATTTTGGGGAGGGGGAGTTATTGCAGAGTTGCACCACCGTTACAATTAGAGAGTCATCAGACAATATGATTTCTGCTGCATCCTAAGTTCCCTAATTGTTTATCATATTAACCTTGGGTGATCTTGCAATCTCCTGTCTGCAACATTAATCAGCTGACATCATCCTGTGCTCTGAAAGGACATTATCAAATCTAAAGACCAGAATACATTTCCAATGAGAAGGACAATGGGGCTTAGTGACCTGAGAAAGGGGATTGAAAAGACCTTTACATTTTATCTTTGCCATGTAACCTCAGATGAGTCACTTCCATCTGTGCATCTTCCTGTCCTTTGTCTCATCAGGACTCTAAGCTAGACTGCAAGCTGTTTGGTATACAGGTTGTGGCTGCTCCTATACTTAATACTGCTAAAATAAGGAGCTCATTTGGATTTGGTTTATTCCAGGTCCAGGTTATCATGCAGATGTACACTGCTATTCTACAGACAGGCTGAGCCTAGGCCAGCAGTCAGGTTAAAATACAGATGTAGACTACATCCCAGTCATCTCAGTGTTTTGTCAAAATTATTGTTAATCAAGAACTATTCCTAAATGATCTTCAATGGAAAGAAAAAAAAAAATTGCTCAAGGGTTTGTTGTTGGGGTTTTTGTTGTTGTTGGTTGGTTTGGGGATTGTTTTTATTGTTTGGCGTGGGGTGTTTTTTTGTTTTGTGTTTTTTTCGTGGTTTGTTGTTTGTATATCAGTAGCACAACGCTTTAGAGACAATGATAGATAAGATTAAATGGCCTAGGGCTCTATTAGAATCAGACACAACAATAATCTTTCAAATTCTCATTATGGACTGTAGCAGCATGGCTCACAATATCTGACATAGCCACTGACAGTTCTTCTGCACTCTGCTCCATCAGGTAAACATGAGTCTTTCTCCTCCCAAACCAAGCCTGACCTTTAGATACATCAGGAATGCTCACACTTGTGCCAAAAATCACTGCCATGAGCCATATTTGGGAGCTTTCTGCAGGTCAGCCCAGGTAAACAACATGACTGCACGTGGCTCAGGCTTTGTTTAGAGGGTTTGGCTGAGTATGGTGTTTGGGACCATCTGCAGCAGGTCTGCAGGGTGTTTGGGACCATCTTAGAGCTAGAACCCCAGCTACAATTGAACTACTCTACAGTCAGCAGCATGCACAGAAAAAAAAATGTTCCTTAGGACATGAGACTAAAAAAAAAAAGAAATCCTAAAATCATGCCATGTTCACTAAGATCAAAAAGTAAATGTAAAAACCTCCTTATGTTGGCTTAAAAATTAGCAATTGATCTGACACTTGGTTTAATTTGAGGCGACTTGACTATGTGACAGATGCTAATTTATACTCTGGGCCTGAGCTCAGCACTATGCACAGCAAGGAGACTTACAGCTCAGTTTTTGTGCAGCAGTAAGCTACTCTGTGTGTGGAGTACAACAAGACTCATGTCGTCAGCACCTACTAAGCCAGGATGCTTTCCAAACTGAGCTGCTTGCTAGGAAGGACCTTCAGTCCTTCAAAAATGCAAACACCTGTATCCTGGCCAGAGGAAAGTAGACAAAGGAATATGCATGTCCTGATAGAATCTTTTACTTTCTTTCTTTCTTTCTTTCTTTTTATTTTTAATTAATAAATCCTTAACTACTGCTTCTAGTCCATAGTTCTATTCAGGCAGAGTGAGGCTGGCAAGATATTCATAAGATAACAGCTACTGTGAAAAAAAAAATCTATTGGAAAACTATCCAGCTATGTTGAAGTGGTGAATGGAAGAGTTTCATTCTATTAGCTTGCATTCAACAAAGAGAAGTTAATTAGTTTCAAGAACTTCTGATGTTTCAGTAAAACTTTAATTTTCCATTGGATTTTTGCCTTCTGGGGATCCTGTCAGTATTTTCAATTAACAGATTGCCCTGTACAAGTTCTTCAAAGAAATGGTGTTAAGAATAGAGGATGACAAGAAATATATTTTTCATTTCATGGGAAATACACAATTCCTTTCTTGTTATAAAAAGCAGCAAAAAAAAAGAAAACAGTCAAGTTTGGTGTGTAAATTAATTTTCATAACAGAGGACACCTAAACTGGAATTTCAGAAGAATTTAGGTACAGATCCACATTATAGTTCTGTATAAGTGTCTTCTTTAGGTGCTTCCACTGATCAACCTGGTGATGCCTTATATGTGCTTCTCAAACTATTCTCTGGCCAGGTAATGAAGTAACTTTTCTCCTTGGAACTTTTTCTCTTTTGAAACTAAGAAGCCTCCTTGCTCCAGAGTTTCAAAATTAAGATGAGCAGGTATTTCCACTTCTATTTGCTCTGCTCACCTTCTAAACAGAAAAGTTTCCATCCAATCAATCATCTCTTTTCAGGAGATGATTTGTCTGAATCCCAAGTAGGCAGAAGCCTCCATTATGCAAAGCCAATTTGGACCTCTAAGCTCCACAAAACTAAGTATATTCTTCTCTGTTATTATTTTTCTGCATCAGTCTAGATGTGTCCTCTGTCAGAGATGGATTTCTGTGTCCTTCTTTCATTGGTTGTTTGGAGAAAGTAATACACCTTAACACCTCCTTTAGACTGCTGTATCTGTTTTGGCCGAGTTCCTATGTACATTTCCTGCTGTGCTGGTCAGTAACTAATGCTCATGGTCAAATAGAAAATCTCTAGTGAAGCAAGAAATAGAATTCATGTGTCTCAAGACTCAATTTATAATCTTAATGCCTACATCATACTTCACATCTTGGAAACAAAACCAACACAACAAACCATAACCACTGTACAGTGATGGTTTTAGCACCTCTCTTCTAGAAACAAAGAGGAGATGATTCTACCATCAGTTTTCTGTGGCTCATGTGTTCAAAGAATGCCAAAAAAGGTTCATTCTTGCAATATGAACTTCACTGTGATTTTAAAGAATCTGTTCACATACACTGTATTAAGTACACATTACGATGTCTGTGTGACTGAGCCCTAAGAAATGAGACTATACTATTTTCATATTCCTGCCCCTCATTCTCTCAAATCATCCTTCTCCTTCAGCCCTTCCCATTATTATTTTCATTCGTCTCCTTAGATTTCAGGACTGAAAGGTCTTTGGGATACTGGTTTACTTTTTACTTGATTCATTTTTCTATAAGTCTTAATACAGTAATCAGTTAGTAGGATTTTGCACATTATATGAAAATATGTAAGAATTATAACAAAACCACAGCCATTCACCTCTGGAGAGGGAATTGGATGAGACCACATCAATAAACTTGATAATGTTCAACTTAATATTCTTGACATAGCCAAAGATTCTAAAAGTAACCAAAAACACTGTGACAAGAAGCCATTTAAATGTAAGAAGTAATGGTCAATGTGTCTAAAACATGGGTAATCTAGCTGGGGTCTGCATACCTCCATTTTTATAACTCAACTTTGTGTAATGGTTCAAAGTTCCTGTGCTCAGGACAGCATTACCTTGGATCATTTATTGTTCTTTTCTTGCTGATGTTGTTGTTATTTTTCCTCTGCTTGAGGATGACACTTAAGACTACCTTGTGTAACTACTGAAAAGAGAACTGTTCCTCAGGCTCTGACAGCAAGGAATTCAGCATTTGAAAAGAAATATTTTCTGAAGAGCTAGACTTTTGCCCTGTGAAGTGAGTCGTGTACTGAACAAGAGAAGCAGCAAAAAAACTCTACAAGAAAATTCATCTATTTTTGTAAAAAATATGATTATGGGCACTACATAGCTCAGAATGATGCAGTAATGCTATCTCTCCAAAGACAAGCTGAGATCATAAGCAGCTCAGTTTTTTCCTACTAACACCAAGATTTTAACTAAGTTTTACTGGAATGGAGCTTGAACCAATGCTCTCAGAAGAGTAAACTTTCACTTCTCAGTGAGGTCCTGTTCTCAGCTGCTGGCACTTGAGAGCATCCACTCCAAACCATTTGGTTGGGCTATGCTTTGAAGATCTGAGGGCATGTTGAGATAAGAAGCTCATGTTATTCATTTATGCTCAGTTATTAAAAAGTTAATGAAACATCATCCAGAGTCTAGAACCAGGACAAAAAGAGACAGGATGGGAAAGCAAACCCACTGAGTGAGAAATGTTGGTAGGCTCAAGTGAGGCTCAACTATACAGAAATCTGTGGGGCCTCCTGCTTTAGAGGAAAAGAAATATACAGACATTTTAAAGAGTGATAGATTAAAAAAGGTTGATGGCTAAGCTGTGGCACTTTCCTCTTTCCATTTTCCTTCCTTCTCTGTACTCTAAGCCTCCAGGCAATGTCTTTAGGCATCTGTGAATTAAGGTACCCAGAAGATGTTTATCATAGATGTTCATAATTTTAGAGTCCTACCTGAAAAATCAGGAAAGCAATGCTTAGATCACTTTGAAAAAATCTTCAGTGACACTGTCTGGAAGATTGCTTATCTTGGAAATGTAACTATTTTCATCTGTGTTTCCCTAGAAGCATTACCTTAGCCTTGAGGACTTGACCCTACTTATGTGCAGTGCTGCACTGTTTTCGCTGCCAGGTCTTCTCTAACTGATCTGTACATGTCAGTATGTTTTGCATTTGAATACAGACTCTTTGGAAGAGTTATATAAAACTAAAGGACATGCTTATTTTGAAGCTGTTTGGTTTAGACAAGGTGAGCTCCAGAGGTCCTTTCCAATCTTGGCAATCCTCTGTTGCTTTGCTCCAAACATACAACTACATCCGCGATTAATAATGTACTTCTGTACATCTCTTTTCTGGCATCACTCTCACTTCAGTCTCCTTATCTTGTAGAGTGATGTGCTGTTGAGTGAGGTTTGATTCACAGCCTCACAAAGAAAGAAAGAGAGGGAAGAAAGACAAAGTCTTTGACAGCAAGACAAAATTGAGGAGCTTCAGTAACAAGAAATCCAGCTTTGCCTTAATGCAGTTCATCACATCACTAAAACGAATCCTTGGTAAACATGGGACAGAACTTCTGAACACAGAAGGACCCTTTGGTGGCATGGGACAGTAATGAAGCATCTGCTGTGCTGAAGGCATATAGAAACAGCAGGAGTTTAGGAAGAAGTGTTTAAGGAGACAATAAACACTACCTAGCAACTAGCGCACTGCTGAAAATTAACTACTGCCTCACAGACCACAAGATGAATATCTAAGGTTTCTTAAGCCACTGTACAAGACACCAAAGATTATTAACTTTCTTCTGTTCAGCAGTGATATATTGGGATATATTATGAATGTTATTTGCTTTATCACAACAGGTGTCAATCTTAATATGCTACAGGGCTATATAGTGCCTTTACTAGGCACTGTAGGGGCCCATTACACTAATGCTAAGGACGTTAGTGAAGACTGTAGTGGCAGAAAGGTATCTGCAGAACACAATAAAGTGTAATCTAGGGATCCCTCAACTACTTCTGGGCAGATTAGTGTATCCCTAAAGCATGATGCCCTACCACTCACTGATTGTACTGAAGGTTTTGAGAGCAAGAGAGAAAACTAGGAGCATAAAGAATTGTTGTGGCTTTTGTCTCTACCAGCGCTGCACATTGAGTTGTATGTTCCTAGTTTGACTTGCCTCCTTTGTGTTGAGAAAGCCTCTTGTTGTGCTAGCATTCCATTTAACACAGATGAAAATAAAGACAAATGCATTTGTAAGAGCTGGAAACTTTTCAAATAGCAACTGGCACTTAGGTCTGTATTTGTACATCAATTCATATAATGAACAAGGGGCCCATGCCTGGAAATCCTAAAGTTTGTCATATGATTACAGTTATTCTGTGCTTTGTTTTAGAATTATTATCTACTTTGCTGATAGCATCAGTCATATAGTCCTTTCCTCAGCAGAGAGACATAAACAAAAATAAAGTGAAATAACAACAGCTGTCAATTTAGGGTCATTTCCACCCATGAACTTATGTTCCAAATGTACATTTCACACTTATATTCTAGGGTAGGAAGCAAAAAGCAAAATAAATTATACCTCTTCTGTTTCCATCCATTGAAAACTTTATTTATCATCACTAAGCTAGTGATTTAGTCAACCCAGAGGGATGCCAAGAAGCTTGATCAGCAAGAACAGAAAGTAGCCCAGAATAAGTGAAATAATAGCTACCAAATGGAAGTCTTAATGGGAGCTGGAAAGAAGGTTTTACTGGAAAGTTGTCAGAGAAAATACATGTTTACTGTTCTTGATAAATAATCATTGCTTTGGCTTCTGTTAGCAATATTGCAGAGAAAACTTTTGAAAATCTGGAAACTCCTTTGCATACAGTGGTTCTCACAATCCAAAACTCACATTTGACACTCCTAGGCCACCATATTGCAGCCAAGTCATGTAAAAGTAGTTTTTCCTCCACCACAACACACAAGAGGTCTCATTACCTCATGCACTCAAAGTATTAGAGCGAAAAGAAAACACTGGAGAAGTTTGAGTAACACAAGAGAACTATCTCATTTCACAAAGAGGGTTCTAAATTCACTCTATTATTCCAGTTTAGTGAACTGAACTGTCTGCAGTCCTCAGTGTCTGAGAGCACCATAACCTTCTGATATTTACCTTGATCATAAGCCTACAAGATACAAAGTCTACAAAAATGTAATTTCTCCTATTTTATTGGTGTTTTTTCTCTTAATATTCCAAATGGGTCTAGATCATGGTTTTACCACTTTTGAAGAATATTTTATAATCAAAGCATTGGCTATTTTCCCTCTTTTAATTTTTTTTTTTACTTGATTATTTCTCTTTTCCACAGAAACAGTGTATTTCACTAAAATTATTGATGGAATGACATCCAGTATACATATAACTGGAGTGAGACTGCTGTGAGATTCTATAGCAGCAACTTCTATAAATGGGATTTGTCCTAGAAAACTAAAATGATCTCTATGAAGCATTTTTTATTAAAGCTCTGTCTGAAGTTTTTTCAAACAAGTTCTGGAGGCTTTTTCATCTGCATTAACCAAACAATTTCTATTACTGAAAACTCAGATTTGACATTTTGCATGATAATCCCCTGAAGTGATTTTGCATTATTTTGCTTGATCTGATATTGGAATTTATTTATTTATTGCTAACACTCATATAAATACTTTTATTTTTAGCCTGACTCTCTTTTCTCCATTGCTTTCACCACACACAGCACAAACCTACAGATCAAAGTAAAAAAAAAATCTGTTATCCACAATAAGATTCCTATCCTCTTTTATTGTTGTTTCTGGCAAAAGCAGCATTTTTTATTCAAAATTATAAAGGAAAATATAAAATATAAACAAATTGGCTTCATCTACAGCTGTTTGCCATAATATTTAGTTGAGAATTTGATATTAATTATGAAAAATCTCACCCAAACCCACTATATCTCCAATACATTAGTACATATGAAGTAAATAAATCCCATTAGTTCCACTGCTTGAGACGACATTAGCATGTCATGTTTATAAAACAATAATACTGATTCAAAAAGGTTATTTTTCTGAAATCTTGGACTTGTGCTAAAAGTTCCCTGCTTCATCTGAAGACAGCCCACGTATTTTCCTTCAAGCAAGTGCTTGGCTACATCAGATTTGCTAAAGAACCAAGACCTGTTCACTCTAGAAGGAGGCTGAAACAGATGGTTGAGAAGTGTCCAAGACCACTCAAAGACTCTTCCAGATACTCAGTAAGTAGTTGTATTATTGAAAGCTAGGAGGCTTAGATTTTGCATGCAAGTTGGAGGCTTCCTTGTCTGTTATAAGAGTTACAACAAACTTCATGTTTGGTAGAGGATGCCTTTGTTAGAAAGTTGCATAAACTTTGGCACAAAACCAAGAAAACTATCCCAAAATATTTCATCCAACGTTGCAATGTGGAGGGGACAAAAAAAAAATAGAATAAAGAAAAAAAACAATTACCAGAAATGATTGTGTGTTCAGGAACACTTACTTCATTGGAAAGTAAAATGGGCCATATCCAGCTCACCAAGTGTGTGGCATATATATCAAACATTACAGGCTGACATCTTCTATTGTCCTGGTTGATGAGAGCATGTGTTTGAACAGAAAGGTCATGCCCAGTCATGTGTGCTAAGTGTTTAGCTGGTAATGCAAAGTCAACACATTTTTTCCCTCTTCCTTCCCTCTTTGTTTAGGTAGTGGAACACTGATTCAGCACTGAGGAGCAGGACATTGGCTTGATTTAAACTCACAGAATCTTAAGTTTTATTTAGTTTCTGCTTTACAGCAAAACTTTTCTCAGCAATGTGTAATTATACAGTATTCCTTTATCCGGCGTGTCAATTTATCAGGAATTACTTTGTTGATGTAATTCCAGACCCCCCAAAAAATCTACTATAAAGAGCATTAGGTGCTTTTGTACTTCATATATTTCTATATGTCTGGTTTTGAAGCATCCATATCTTCATCCTTTCGTGTTACTTATTAAAATAGACAAGTCAAAAAGCATGGATGATGAAGGTGAATAATACTTCCTTCAAATGATAGTCAGGCACAGTCTGAAAATCACTTGGGGTCTGCTGTGGCCCCTGGTGCCATAACTGTGCCGACAGCAGAGGGAGCATTAAACTCATTGCCCACGGGAAAGTGTGGGGAGTGATACCCATGTTCCTAGAATCCTTGGATGGGTAGGATGAGCTCATTAGCCTTCTGGCAGTCATCCTAGGAGAAGGACAACTCTGATTCCAAACCCGGGCAGATGGAGCTCGTTTAGCCCTGGAAGGCCTTCCAGCTAAGAGAAGGACACTCTAATAAAACCTATGTCCTAAGGACCTCCTGCCAGTGTCCAAGCTTGCTAGGCCCTGGCAGATGAACCTGAGGACTAAAGGGTGGGTCCAGCTCTGCGCATGCTGTGTCTCACCTAAAAAAATCCATAGCGTAGGCTCGAGGGTGCTATCTGTTATCCTCTTTTTATCAGCGTGCTTGGAAAAGGCGCTGATGAGGAGCGTGGATGGAGCCCTCCCTGGAGCTTCGTTCATGAAGCCTAGCCATACCAAATGATAGTAGGTGAGAAGGCGAAGAAACAGTCATTTCCCCCCTCCACACTAAATATTTCTTTTCCTTTTCAGGATACATGAAAAGTGAGTACTACTAGTAATACAAGACTTGTGGCAGTACAGCTCTCTTTCCCAGAAGTAGGGAAAATTGTGAGATTTGACATTTGAGACACTATGATCAAATCGAGAGATCATTTGATTTCTGATGGAGCAGAAATTCCATTTTCTCCAATAACAAGTGCAAGATCCAATGAATTATTATGACCTTAAGCAATTCCATTTCTGTCACGGATGCTTGAATAATTCTAGGTCCTTATTTCCCTTCCTGTGCTTTGATCCTCTCTTCTACTCAAAAGGTACATCTGGACTTCTCTGTGCTGTGTATTTGTACAGTGCTTAGTATAATGAAGTTCTTATGCCTCCTAGAATCACAATTCCATCTAAAATTTGAATGATAACAACTCTGTTCTTTTCTAGATTTTGGAGCTCATGGTACAGTGATGCAGAATGGAGGAAGAGCTTTGGCCCTGGCGATTGTGATCAGAGTTTAAATTAGAATTCAAATCTTTATAGATGTTAATTCTATCCATTAATTATGATGTCTTTCCATGGGAATGTCAGTAGGAAACATATTATTTTCAGACCTGTTTGGGTAATAAAGTCTTCTCTTTGTCTCCTAGCAATTACCATCTGTCACCTCAATGTTTTCCCTAGAAAAACAAGAAAATGAAATTTATTATTTACAGTATCAGATGGCAGTGCACTGTGTTGTGTTCTGTGAATTCTTTTGCTACATTTTTCCAAATGCTTAGAAGACTCAGGTCTCGTGGAAGAAATGTAATCCTGTCAAAACTTCAGTGAAAATAAAAAGTCCATAGTTTTGAACACAGTTGATGGTTCTTCAGGCTATTTTTTTTTTTTCTTTAATTTTCAGAAAGGATTAATGCAGATGTGCTCTGTGGGAGGGGAAACATAAAAAAACAGCAACCAACAAAGTTACTTAGGAATAAATCTGGCACACACACACAAATTAATAATAAAAAAAGAGATATATTTTCATTGTGATAAAAGTGGGGGAGGAAGGGTGAAGCCTGAAGAAGCTAACTTACTGGCTGTGTTTGTTTTCTGTGGTTCATTTGATATATTCATGCTGTTGTTGGTAAAGCTAAATATTAAAGCAGATCTAATTAGAGTATAATAGTCATGTGTCAGGAAAAGCCATCTAACAAGCACATACTAGTCAACAGAGAGGTGAATGTTTGTCCAGTTCTGTAGGAAACATCATTTCCAAAGAAAAATAGTAACTCTTCAGTCAGCAGTTACTAGATTCATGCTGTCTTTGATCAGGTCAAAGGGTAGGCAGGAGAACTCACAGAATCATCCAGGTTGGAAGAGACTTCCAAGGTTGTCAAGTCCAACCATCGACCTATCACCACCATGTCCCCAAACCATGTCCCCAAGCACCACATCTACACGTTTCTTCACTGAACAAGAAGATAGATGCTTCTAGAGGACCATCATTAAAAGCAAAAGGAAACCTCTGCGAGGCAAATACAAGATTTTATGAGGTTTTAATTAATTTGCACAAACGCCTCATTTAAAATTAAGGCAGCAAACGAAAGAATTTAAACCTTCACTTTCAATCTCTGCCAATTATGAGCTACATTCTCTTACTCATCTGACTTCTATCAATACTTTGTTTTTCAGCCCAGTCATTAAATTCAGTGGGACTACATAGCAAGGCATTTCTCTGAGTCGGGGTGATGGTATTTTATCCAGTGGACTAATTTGCAGAGTAGCATACTATTCTTCTAGAAGGTTAGAAGAATTTACAATATAGATTAATGAAGGACTGATGTCAAAAGCCTCGCTACAAGCAGAACTATCAGCTAAACCTTGATACAAGGCTACACACACAGCTCAGGAAGGGCTTTGGAAACTGTCAGTAGAATGTAAAAGGGAGATCAGCTTTAGGTGTAGTTTGAGCCTAGAGCCTCAGACAGTAACTGAATCAAATCACATGTTAAAATAAATTTTCACTTGATTAATTGTTCTCATCTTGAGTCCTTAAAGAGTTTCTGGTGGTGAAGAAATCTCAGCATGCCCATAGTGTACATGAGTGCAGAAAGTCCCTTCTATTGAATTCTTGACAGGAGCCTCAGAACAAAGATGATTCACAAATCAGACAAGGAATTCAAACAGGAATTTGAGCTCTGCAGGAACACTTCTCCATGTCTGTGAGTCAAATTGTTCTTCATGTGAGTGCTGCTAGAGGCTATAGCTGTCATGCATAGTGAGGCATGCTTTCTTCATGAACCATGGTCATTTTTAGCAAGTACTTCATATCTTTTGCTGCAGTTATAACTAAATGCTTCAGATTGTAGATTTTTATAATTGCAATGTTGTTTGCTTATTGATGTTTGGTGTGAAAGGAGCTGCTCTCAGCATAGTGGCCTGCCACATGTTGAGTGGAAATTCTTCCACTGTCGTTGGTCAATGTTTAGTCAGTTCTGTGCCTAGAAATACTGATGTTTTAGACACAGTGTGCTCAAAGTGTGATTCCTGACATAATCATGCAAGACCAGGCAAAAAAATTGAGATGATGTGAAGTTACAGATAAAAGTATATCAGCTGATGTTATATTCAACAGATTGTCACTGTACATTCCTTCAGGTGATTGCATCATCCTGTCTAAGGTAGAAAAAATGATTTTCCAGAAGTGCCTCTTTCTCTTTAATAACTAAATAAGGAGATCAGAATAGTTGCTTAACAGTTCAAATCAGTGAGGTGAATCCTACCTTAGTGTTGAAGGTCCTGTCAACTACCCAGAGCTATCTAGGGATTCTTACAGGTGGGAGATATGCTAACTCATCCAAGGATATAAATTGCCTGTAATATTAATGAAAATAAATAAATTTAAAAAAACCCCAAACAATAAAAAAAAACAACATATAGACAGCTCATCTCAAAACTAGGAAGGGGGAAAAAAGTGCTGCACCTTTTGATAACTGGTAACTGAAGCTCCCCAATAATTCAACATCTCTTGCAAAGATTGTAGAGTTAATGAACAAGGGTCAGATGGTTTTATTCCTCCAACTTTAGAGGAAGAAATGGGAAGAGATTAAATTCATATTTTGATTTGGTCAAGGAGTAAATTCTGGTCACCTTAAGAACTAGTAGGGCCATTATTGATTCATTAGTGGGTAATCTTATATAACAGTTTCACACACTATAATGTTATCTCTGATGGCCTGAACCCCTATTTTTGAACAAAAAAACCCAGGAAATTGATCAAGTAAATAGGGAAAGGGAAATATTATTTGTTTTGTTTCCCTGCTTTAAATAACCCCTCTTGTTGATGGCAATGTTTCATAGTAAAGTCAAAGATTCATGTGAGGAAAAAAGGAAAGAAAAAGAAAATTAAAAAAAAAAAAAAGAGAGAGAAAAGAGGCTTGCAAGTGACAGCCTCCCTTGACATGGAAAGAACAGTTTGATACAAACTAAGAAAAAAAAAAAGACCTGACACTATCTTTTTTCTTAGTCTCTTTACTTGTATCTGGTTTTAAAAAGATTATTTTAATTACCTAACTCAGTCTAAGATACATTAATACAGGAAGATTCATTCATCCCACATATTACCCATTCATCTAGTCTAAATTTTACCCTCCCTGTATTATCTTCCAAAGGATGCAGTGTAAATGGGTTTGGGTAATAGAATCTAATAAAATAGTGTATATGAGAATATTGTGAACAGATTATTTTTCAATTAAATTATCTTTCCATTAGAAGAATATCTGTTGAATA
This sequence comes from Bucco capensis, assembly GCA_013396975.1. Classification (NCBI taxonomy): domain Eukaryota; kingdom Metazoa; phylum Chordata; class Aves; order Piciformes; family Bucconidae; genus Bucco; species Bucco capensis. Next base: position 1,548,854 of record VWZO01010925.1, read on the forward strand.
TTTTTCACCTTGGCTTTAATGTGCTCCATTTATTTATTTAATGAAGATATGGATGACAATGCATTCATTTTAAATTCTTGTTTTCATAATGGAGTGGCCTTTTCAGACCTCAGCAGAACCCACAATTTCCTGTGCTGAGGGCTGCACAAACATACAAAAAAGTGATTGCTCTTGCTCTGATTAATTTATTATCTAACAGATAAGCCAGACGTAGGATACACCTACATGGGCTCTTGCCCTCTGAGCAGACATGAGCTCATGCTATTTGCATCCAAAGCAGATGGAAATTTTCTCTGCCTGTGCTGCACATTAACTGGAAGCCTTGTGAATACAAATAACATGATGTTTAGTCTAAGCTACCAAGTGCTGATGAAAAGATGTTGTATCTTGAGCTTATAGTTACCTACAGTTTCTACTCAGGAGTATGGGTAAAGTGAGCTCTAGTCTTTCTAAAGACAGGTATCTCTGGAGAATGGAAGGTGGCAACAAGGAAGATGACAATATGGAAGAGGGCAACATGATTTTTGCAGATGTCTGGATGAGCAAGATAAACAATAAGAGTAGCAATTTCCTGGGGAAGAACTGAGTAACTGCAAATTCAAGTACAACCTCCAGTCTAAGGCAGCATATGTGTGCTTGAGTCTAGTAGAGTTAATCATGACTGGGAATCATTTAACTCTTGGAGTGAGCATTTAACTGTCTGATAATTGTCTTTATTAACTCAGCTACTCATTTGTGTTCCCTATAGAATGAATAGTGAAAAGCAGACACTCTCAGACAGGTTACCTGTCCAGTCATCTCAGACATTTAAATTATGGTAGACTGAATCATCCTTGGGCAATGCTTTTCACTCCCCTATTGACTACTCTAAGAAAAGACTGCACTTCTCATCTTTAGGTTACAGAATTATTTCCCTTTGATTTTGAAATGTTTGATGTTTCCTTGAATTTGCAAATCCTTCAGCTCATCACTCAGCTACTATAGAATGTTATTTTTATTCTCCTGCAATAACGTTATTTCCTGGATTTTTCCCCCCTATTTTCTGCTACTTTGATCTGTAGATTCCCTGTGACAAACCCAATGTCTAAGGAGAAAAAAAAAGAAAAAAAAATCAAATAAGAATGGTGAGAAAAATAAAAGTGATTGCAAATCCATTTTACATTCACCCTCACTCCAAGCTGAAATTATCCTGTTCACTGAGGCACAGGTGGTGATTTTCCTAACTTGATTTGGTCATTAAAAATCCTCTAGCTGCTTCAATACTTTCTCCCTGAGGCCCCTATCAGCACTCTCTTCTCCAGTGATTAGAATAGAGCCGATTGGCCTTCTGAACTTATTACAACCCTTTTTCTAATGATCTCATAATGACTGCAAACCTGAGTCCAGCAACCTGACACATAATGATGTCAATTATGCAAACCAGAAAGGAGAGCTTTGAATCTAACATACTGTATTTGGAGCTGAGGAGGGGAGGCTTATTTATAGTTTCACTAACTGCCATATTTCAAAGTGTCAGTAAAAGTTAATGAAGGGGAGGTTGGGGAACATACAAAAAGATGCTGATTACAGGGTCCTCAATAGATTTTTAAAAGAGAGTTAGTTCTTCTTCTTCTACTTCTTCCCTAAAAAGCTTCTGATGGTTTTTGACTCTTGTGCTGCTCCACTGGTTATTTTACAACTTTAGTCCCTTGTTTTTGTTTTTCCACTGGAATTCCTATGGGAAATCCTAAGGCTTGTAGGCATGTCAACAGTCAGTGTCAGTGATTTTGCTTTTAATGACAACTATCTAGTAAACTCTCTCTGTAACCATTTCACAATGAAGACTTTGAAATACTTGTATTATTAATAATATTAATAATATACTTGTATTATTAATAATAATATTTTAATTACTATTTTATTGTAGTCTAATAACACAAGAGAGTTCCAAATTCCTCTTGGCTGTAAACAGCATCCTCAGCTCTCTGGTAAGTTATTTTATCATATCACCAGTTTAAAATTAAATTATTTTAATCACCAGATTAAAATATGAGCAATCATTTAAAGCAGAACTAAGAGGCATTTAGTTTTCAGCCTTGAATAAACCAAAATTTATTCAGCTTGCTTGGAAAGCTCCTGTAACTTGGCATGAGAGTGCTGTTTATATCAGGTGTGCCATGACAAAGCTCTGCTTGAGTCATTTCACATCATATCACACAGCCAGTGACAAAAGTAGGATCCATGTCCCAGCCAAGTTTTCTCTTTGTTAATCTGCATTATCCTAGTCCCAGTTATTTCCAGCTTCCTGTGATCCCCAGGCATCAGTAACCTCCTCACTCTTAATTCTTGTGGTATTTTGACAACCCCCAACAAGCTGTTCTTTTTCAGACCTCAAAAGTTATGTTCCACAGTTCCAAAATGTAGTAATTTTGTATCAGGATAGGAATCTTCCTTAGATTAGCTAAAGAAGTTGTAGATTCAGGACATTTTGCATGATTGCTTAGTGTGAGAAAATGAAGCCTGAGACCTTCACAAAGGTAAGAACTGCACCTGCAGTCTTAGAGAAGATGGAAAGAAATCAATGATACAGAGAGGGATACTTTTGTGATGGGAATAATGGCATCACAGAATCACAGAATATTAGGGGTTAGAAAGGACCTCTGGAGATCATCTAGTCCATTCCCCCTTGCAGAGCAGGTTCACCTAGAGCAGGTTGCACAGGAGAGGAAGAAATGTGCTTTGCAGTAGTGTTTCGGTGTAAGGCTGGACCTGGGAAGAGTGGAAATTCTATCTGTTCCTAACTGGCTATGACCAGAAGGCAACAATCTTTCAGACTGGCATGCTACATTGCCCTTTCTAAAAATCAGTCATAATCATAGAACAGAATCATCATGGTTGGAAAGGACCTTCAAGATTATCAAGTCCAAGAGTGGGAATAAAAAGCACCTATAATCAATGTAAATAGATGCATAATATTCTGCAGCTCTGATCCAGTACATAATACAGAAGGATTGTTATTGATTTCCATAACTTTAGACCAAACCTCAGGTGGCAGAAATGCATCCTAAAAGGTGATTCAAACCTGACATTATGAAAAAATAAATATCTGGACTTCTCAAAATCAGATACTTTTTACTGTTCTTTAGGATCTATTAATTTGTACTGAATCATAAGTACTCTTTATATAATTTATATAATTTTACTCTTTATATAATTTATTAGAACACATGCAGATGAATATTTAAATGGTGATATTTATAGCAGCAGAGGAAATGTACTTATAATAATCTCAATATTTTTCCGGTAGAGAGAGATGGTGAGAAATCCTACACAGGCATAAACTCAGAATTGAAGAAGTTATTGAACCATCCAACTGTAACATCATCTCACCATAAATGTCAGATTTTTCTTTCCATTGATGATACTGTGTTATCCAGGTTTTAGCAGGAAGGGTGGCAGTTTCAATCACTGATATACACCAATCTTGTCCTGGAAAGAAGTGTGTCTCTACTCTGCCTGATGATATTTGTCCTCTATGTCAGCCCCACCTTGTGATGCTGAGTAGAATGTCCAAATTGTGTGACTTCTTAGGGGGATTAGCACAATATAAAAACTACACCAAAAAAAAAGAAAAATCCCACAGGGGAAAAAAAAAAAAGAAAAAGAAAAGAGGGAGGAGATTAAATTTGTGAAGAACTAATAGATTTTTCATAGGATACCATGAGTTGTCCATTAATCAAATAAACAAAGGAACAAGTGAAAGACAATTAATTCTTCAGCTACACAGGTTACTTACAGATGAAGGTATTAATAAGGTATCCTTATCTAAAAAATAACTTACTATTAGGTCTCTTTAAACTAAGAGTATTCTCATTCCTTACTACATCTCTGTGTTTACCCCATGCTGCATAAAGTGATGCGTCCACAAAGACTTGGATATTTGCAGAATATCCTGGGATCAAGAAAAGGAATTTACCACTTTTTGGGGACAGAAGAGGTAACAGATGACTATTACTGAAGAACTTATTTTGAAGGAGGAGTAGTCTTGGAGGAATTAACTGATTTTTTTTATGTGAATTTACTGGGTTTTTTTGTGTTTTGTTTTGTTGGGGTTTTTTTATTTGTTGGTGTTTTTTATATATTTGGAATTGGAGACAAGATTCTAGCCATATTCTGAGTCAGAAGCATTCAACTTACTGCCCATATTTTTGTGCCTGCAGAGTGCTACCAAATACTTTGTGTTCTTAAGTCTAATTTGCTCTTTACTACCACTCCTTAGCATTGCACTACAATAAGAACACTGACTCAGAAAGTGCTTGCTTGGGATTCAGTGCTTTTTATTTTATAATATCTTTAATTTTGTCAAGACAAACTACAATTTCATTTGGCAGTCTCACTTTAAAATACTTTATTTCAATCACCCCAGTGCAATGACAAGATATGGCATGTGTAATAAGTGTTGTAGCACTCCAAAGCAAAGATATTTAATTTCCATCTTACATTTAATTGATTGTTTAATATTAGCACTTGTTGCCAAGGGCTATGTTGAAAGCAGAATTGACATTAAAGGAAAGAAGGGCAATCAAAGATACATCTGTAATATCATGCTTTTATTTTCTCTACATGCAGTTACATCTTGTGTGATGGACAGAAGAATTACACTTTCTGTCCAGAGAAAAAACTATATAGCAATAGTTATTAAAGAGCAACAAAGGAAAGAGATATCACACACTGAATGTGACTGACACTCTCATATTGTTGGGAAAGAAGAGCAAAATCTTAGGTACCAGGTGCAACTAGTGCTTCAGTTCAGCTTCTGAGCCCACTTTGCTTAATATTTTATTTCCAGATGGAATAGCTTTCTTTTATTTTGAAAATTACAAAAAGATATTAGTTTTCCTATAAGCCGTAAATTCTATCAGGTTTAGAAACAGACTTGTACATCTCTGAGGATATGACTAACCCAGACATTGGTTTTCTTACTGCTTAAGTTGGCTATTATTTATTATTGTCTTTATGTAACGTAGCACAAATCCAGGATGTTTTAAGCAAAAAACTCAAGTGTTTGACACTTTAGAAATGCACGTAAAAAAAAAAATCCAACTCTGAAGAGTTTACAATGCAAAGATAAAACATAACACAGCAGGTAAATATGACAGACAGATGGTGGCAACACAAGGCACCAAGAGGACAATCATTACTGGTGTCATAAGCAGCAGTCCTGACCCACCAGCTGCCTACCTGCCATCAGGAGTTTCATAGATATCCTTACAGAGATCAGAAGAGGAAAAGGACTGAGGTGACTGTTGGCTAGAAGGATGACAAAAAGACTTCATTGCAAGTTTTGGGTTGTTGTCATATCTCATGATGGCAAAGCCCATGGGGATTGGGGAAAGTAGGACTGTGCATTCACCTTTCCTAAAACCATCCTTGGATTGAGTGACTTTTCAAGTTTGTTTCTTTCTTGCCTCCTAATAATAAGACAGGGTTATTTATAAGGAATGTGGGAATTACAAACCTACCTTGCTGAAATTTCTTATTTGGCAGTCATAAAAATGACTTCTGGGATACGAGAAATCAGAGACCTGTAGCAAGCAGTAGACACAATCATGAAACTTAAGGATCTTTGTTAACCCCTTACTCATGACAAATCCATACTTAACCCTGTGTAAAGATACCATCTGAGAGTTTATAGATGTCAATATACTTCAGTGCATGCATGTTTGTACAGCTGCTTACTCAGTGATCCAGTGACACTCCAGCACTCAGTTCATCATGCAGTCCTCCAGGCTGATCTTTGAGATTTGGAGAATGTGTGTGGGACTTAAAACCATTTGTAACTGAGAGTGTCTCCTCCCATTTGTCAATGATGACAACGAACTTTCTTCCCACATGCTTGCCAGCAGCTAATTATTTCCTCCCTCCTCAGGTCCACAGTGAGCAATGGTATCTTAAGCTTCACATAACAGCAGTTTATTAGTACAAAATGGAAGTTGGTGACCAAACCAAATTCTTGTGTGGCTTGGCCTAGTGGGATGATAACTTTTGGAGACAAGCTGCCCTCTGAGGGCTGGTCTTCAGGACAGTTAATTACTTATTGTTGCAATGGAAGTGAAAAAAAATGAATCAGAACATGCACATTAAAACTCTCAGTGTCTAGTCATGCAGCTCCCTTACACAGCCTGAGGTTATCAAGGAAACTGCCACTTGCAGAACCCTCCTGTTGGGAAATGTACTTGTAACATAGAACAAATATTTGGGAAACGTTTTCAGAAGCATGAAAATAAGTGAAAAAGGGCCTGGAGAATTGTACCCTTCCACCATCCTTTTCTAAATTCAGAGAGCAGATTGTCTTGTAATAGATTTACCATGGAAAGCATTTGGTTGTTTTCTAAAGGATAAGTACCTTATTATTTGTCATCTAAAACACTGGGGAAGAAATGTCACTAAAAAAAACCTGTCTTTGGCTCAGCTTCCTTGTTCCACAACAAATCAATGAAGGGAAGGAGAAAATACTGGGGACAGTATCATCAAAATGAATTTTTAAAAATTGTTTTGGAAGAATCTCTACAGGTTGTTTAATCCAAATTCCTTCTTTGGGTGGGACTACTGTCCTCACTGGGTTGTCAAAGGCCTTACAAGGATTTCCAAGTGACATTTGATCTGAGCAGCTTATGGCTGTTATGTTCTCAATTTATAACCATGACTGTAATTTAAAAACACACTCTGGGGCTATGTTGACCTTCAATATGACCTAATATTAATTCATTTGAATTTTGTTGTCGAAAATAATTTCTTCCAGCTTTTGTAAATAGAAGACTTAAAGAATAAATTGTATATAGAAAGTTAATAAGTTAATTCTGCACTCCACAGGAGAAAAATTTTCAAACTTATGATTCAAGTGATACAAGAACTTTTATCTTATTAAAAGGTATGAAGACCACAGTTAAATATATGGAGACCTCTAAAGGTCTAAAGGACCTCCAACACACTCCTGTCCACCCATTTCATGTTTAAAAACAGCACTTGGGCTCCTGTGTTACTTAGGTGTGTTTTAGGAATGCACATTCATCTGTTTGTCAAAATAATTTGGTCTGGAAACTCTATTCAGGAGACATTTCCTCTCAACTACTCTTTCTCCACAGTCTTTTCTATTATTTTGTCTCCATCATTTGATTTTTACTCAAACTTCTATTCTTAGTTTTGTTTCATCCTTAATATTCTTTTCCCTCTAAACTAGAAAAAAAGAACAATCCAGAAATACTTGGAGTTCTAGATGAATGCTTCAATTCCTAGAGCTGGATTTGTTCACTCTCAAGACAATCAAACTCACTCATCTCTAAAAATCATCATTCTGAAGTAACAAGGGTGTTAATTATTGCCAGTATTTGTTGGAGGCTATTAAGAAATTAATAAATTAGACTTGATCATGTTTCCTGGAAATGCTGCAATGCTGATTAAATGCTTGTTAAAAAAAAAACACAAACATATAGCATTTCCATGTGATTAATAACTTTTATTCTTAATTTCTTCCTTTTTAATTTACTAAGATATGCTTTCTAAAAGCAGGACTTAGAAACAGTAACAACACAATATTGAAACTCTGCTGAACACTTTGCCTATAAAAATATTACATGATGCATTGTAGTGAGAGATTTGGGGAACACAGGGTTAATCACATTTCATTCTCAAAAAGAGTTTGCCAGTCAGTGTCAGATACTGAGCCTAAAAATTTAGAAGCCAAACAGTTCTGGATATAGTCAGATCACCTTCACTAGACCTCCACTACACTTCAGCATCTAACAATATTTTGCCTGAAGTTCAGCTGAGTAAAAACCAGCACATTTATCTCAGCTATACTCCTAACTAAGAAAGAAGACAACTCTGCTCCCATGAAGACTTAATGTTAACATTTAAGAAGTCTTATTCCCCTTTGAAATAAACCAGAACTTTGGGATTTATCTAACTCTGATTTAGTCTTTGGGAATGGTTTGCTTTCAGCAATGAAGTCATGGCTTGTTTCCAATCTTGCCATGTTATCATACAACTTGTCAGGATAAAAGCACCATCAGAATACTTAGTGGAAAGCTTTGCTACCAGCTAATAGCAGCCTGGTTATGGCCTAGTGATTCACAATGATATATTGAGAGGTCTTAGATCTTCTGTCAAGCTTCATTTACAGTGAAAATGAGCCAATGACTCTTGTCTATTTTCCTTCCCAGGCTATCAGAGCAGCCATCTCCTGTCCATGTTTCCTATCCCTAGGGAAGGGCACAATTATGCTGATAATCACTTTCTTGATTCCATCTGACATAAATTTCTCTTCTTCTCCAAATCAAACAAGTCCTTTTTCAAACACTCTTCTTCGAAAACATGATTAAATATTAGATCTCCCAGATAGATGTTGCATTACCTAGCTCATCTTGGAGTTCATGAATACTCCATTGAACTGATGAAAATAAAATAAAATAAAATTGATCCTCTGTAAGATAGTAGCATAACTTTATTATTTCATTGTTCAGATCCCTCTTATTTCCATTTCCTTGCCTTTGTTTGAGAATTGTCTGTTTTAAGCAGAAGCTTCTCATGGCAAGGGCAACTCACTTCCCACAAGTCTCTAAAGCACCTAGACAGCTGAAGTGGTAAAAATAATAGCTAAGTAAAAACAACTAATGAGCACTGCTGGTGTGGGATTTTTATTATTGTGCTAGCTTTAATAAATAGAAACAGCTGAAAATTGTTCTGAAGAAATGATTGTTGATACAAAATTGTTTCTTTGACAGAAGGGACCTTTTCAATGTATGAAACTGCTTTCTTTGAAGGAAAAAAAAAAGACCACAAGCAGAACCTGTTTAGTTCCTGAAGAACTTAAGCCCAAAATGCTCTCCCAGAAATTATTAAATTATTAATTTTTCAATAAAAAGAAAGCTGTGAACACACAGTGATACGTATATGTCTGCACATGCACACACTTTGTTTATTTATTTTTTATTTTTTCATTTATTCTTTCTTTTTTGGCGGGTGGCAAGAACAGTGCATAAAATTGGGGGAGGTAAATACTCTTTGATTTTTAGCTAAAAAGTTTACCACAGAAATTTTTAATGTTCTCTTCAGCTGAGATACTAAATGCTGTTACATTGCATTGTCTATTTTAATCAATAATATATACAAACATATAAAAATGTATAAATATATTTCTACGTGCCTAAGGTACATTGGAGTTAATTTTTGGTTTTGGCTTTTCTCTAATACAGTTTTTAAAGCATACTTGCACAAATAAGATAGCTTCTTTTATGTCCCATATCCATTCTGCTGTAACAATCTGAGACCTTGCCTGTACTGGCCTGGAGAGGAGAGAGCTTTTGCACTTGTAACAGTTAGATATTGCCCCATAGCTTTGTTTAAAAGAGGTGATGCCAACCTGCACAGTCACTTCTGAACTGCATAAATCTTCACCCTGCAAGCACAACTTTATTCTGAAGCCCCAAAGAAAGACTTGGCTGCCACGACAGAGATTTTGTGCAGTTTTTGAGCTGAAACCATGCAAAACCATCCATGAGCATACATTCACTTCTGCATTTATTTAGAACTTGCACCGTGTTCCATTATGAATCAGGAAAGACACATTCAAATGTAATGTGAACCTGCTTTTAATTTGGGTTTTTTTTCAACTGAGATAGAAAAGCTGGTAAAATGTTTCCAATCAGTGGTTTTCTTACCTGTAAGAAGTGGTACACAGTCCCAAATCTACCCATTTCTCTTTTTCTTTTATTTGTGGTTACTGGAACACATACCCACAAACATTGCACATTTCTAACTCTTCCTCCTTTTCTGTACCAAAGAAGCAGCTGTGCTGAGGAGGATTTCTGTCTATTCTAAATTGTTTATGAAGCACATATCAAAACTTAATTTCTATCTCCATACTTTGTAGAAAATCTATTTTATGGAGATGACAGTTCATTTCAAGACTTAAGGGTAATATGGCAGATACACAGAGCTATGGAGTCCAGACCCTGAAGGTCCCTGAAGGAGAGACATATAAATGGCTTGTTACTAACAGTTTTGCTCACATTTCAGACTACTTAACCACTCAGGATGAGGAGGGTCATGTAGTAAGGCCAGGGATAATTTATTGCAAAGGCCCAAGATTAAAATTTTGATTTATGAAATATGCCTTTTCGACAGTGGCTCCTACAGGACTGCTAACTATTGTAAATGTGCCTTTCTGGATTAGGCTGTAATGATTAAAATTATGTCTTCCACTGGAAGTAAGTGTTTAAAATGGAATATGAAATAAGGTACTTAAAATTTTCAGTATGAAAATTCAATGATAATCACACTTTACAGCAGAAAACTACAGGGCCCGATTAAGTTTGACATTAGAAGAACTCTAACAAGACATTACCAAGAAAAATACACTCAAATCAGAGAATTCAGCTCTTACCACATTAAGGAAGTAATAAGCTTCTAATATCTCTGCTGCAAGACATAGCAAAAATAGAAAAGCATCTTTCCTGTCAGGTGTTTTAACAGAAAATCAAAACAGAGAAAAAAGAGAGAAATCTAGCTTAAGGAGAAGCAAAGCAAGAGTAGCCAGAGGCTGACCTACATTTGAAAAATAAAAAGAACCCAACAGAAGTGCTCACTGTAGCTCTAAGAAAGTAATTTCAAGTATTTTCCATAACTTGCTATGAAATGGTGTTGATCCAATCTGAATCAATGCAGTAGCTATTGCAATGATCTATGGGAATTATCAGTAATAAGTCTCGGAGGAGGTTGAAAATGTGCCCTGTGAGCAGCTGAATCCTTCTCACCTCCTGCTGGGCAGCAGATCCTTCTTACTCTGATCCACACGTGAGGAGTACCAGAGGGCAATAGAGTTGCCTTGTTATTTTCCTACTTTGTGAGCAGCATTATTTTATAATGAACCTCAATCAGACTTCATGATTTTTGCAAGTCTATTAGTCAGAGAACCTGCCTCATCTTGCCCCCTTGTAATGGGATTTGCAAAGCAATTATACATCCCCGTCTCAGTTGATGTGCCTCGGACTAAAATCTTACACATGACTGCATTAGTTTATCACAGTAACACATACACTCTATAACACACCTCTGCTACCTCTCACAACAGCCAAAGAAATTCAAGAAGAAAAAGAATACTAGGAAGTTTCTAACTGTTGTTGATGTAGCTGTTTTTCCAATCTAATTTCCTTTAAGGCTGACAATCCCCTGTGTTTCCATCCACTGATCTCCAGCTGCATTTGAAAGTTTGGGAATGTGTTGATTCTTCCTCTTTATGGAATAGCTGAGGAGAAATACATGATTCTCTAAACAAACAAAGATATTTTGTGCTCTTCTGGACAAGCATCTAGGACAGCTTAGTGTACTGTAATGGACCATGCTTAGAGTACAGCGGAGACATGAGGCAAAGACCATCTGTATGATCAGGATTTCAGCCTGAGTACCTTTGCAGACCAGAAAAGTCAAGGAAGACACCTTTGTTGAGCAGGTTATTATATTGAGAGTCTCAGCAGTTTGAAATAGAACTGGAAGGGGTTCTGAATAAACTGATAACGGGTTGTATGAGTCTACATGAAAATAGACATGAGGGATGAAAGAGCAGTATAAAGTTTTCTCTAATCCATTTTCCTTTCAGTAAGAAAAATAAAATATAAAAAAAGATGGTTTGTCAAAAAGTGAAATTCATCTTATACTTTAATCCAGGTCAATGAAATGTCTGCAGAACATGTTTCTGAGCTCCAGAGTGATCAGAGGAGAACAGAGAAGGCAATATATCCAGGAAGGATTGAGAGAGCAGGGATGTTGAGTCCCAGCTAGTATCCTCTGAAGTAAGGAAGAGCCAAATCAAATAGGACATTGATCCTGAGTTTATTATACTCAGAGACTCTAAATCATAGGATACAATTACGGATGTTTTTTTAAGATGGAAAAGATCTTTCTTTTTTCTGTTTGTTTGTTGGGGTGGTGGATTGTTTTGGGGTTTGGGGGTTTTTTTTGGTGGGTTTGGGTTTTTTTTGGAGAAGGATGAGGAGAGTGAAAATAGCTGCGATCTTACAATGTTTAAAGGCCCAGATGTGGCAAGTTCCCAGCCAATGTATTTTTCCCCATGTTTTGTCATGCTTTCTCTGTTGATCTCTTCTGTATGCTAGAGTACATCTGTTCTCCTTGGTTACTTTCACTGCAAGATGGCAGGATTTGTTTCTTTTCCAACATAATAAAATAAAAAGTAAAGAATCCTGCACTGTGTAAAAAATGCTTTCTCCCAAGATCAACCCTCTCCTAGTGAAGTCAGTTGTTTTATGTTTTCATACATCAGATCATTTACTGTAAGATTATACTAATTTAGAACTGGAACCACAAGTGACACCTGGCAGTACACTAAACAATATGCAACTTCCAATCTACATCATTAGTTGCTCATGCTTTGCTGGATCTCTGCTCATTAAACTCTTAATCCTGTCTCCAGTGAAGCCTCAGCAGCTTGTTGGTCACTGAGGAGTTCCTCCTGAAATAAAGAGGTAGGGACACACTAAAATGCCATGAAAATTGAGGGCTGGAGCAGCTGTCCAGATGCCTGTGCCTCTAGCTTCATGCATTCTGGCAGAAAAAGCTGGATAATATGCATGATGGTGGATCCATCATTGTACTTTCCCCTTCCTTCATTTGCACTAAATCCCTGATGCATGCTGGCAGACTCAGTCTTTAAAGATGAGTTGGGGATACCCATTACAAACATAGCATCCTCCAATCAGCAGAGATGTGTTAGCTGTGACACAGGAGTAGCTATTACTTCCCACAGAGATAAGGACCAAAGGGAGATACTTCCAAAGCTATAAAACCTGAGTAATTTGATGGCACACCATAGAAATACAGTTCTGGAGTCAAACAGCTGCAGAAATCTGCTTTCCTGCCTTACTGCTTTACAAATTAGCTGTGAACATAATACGTCTATGACTCAGATCTCAATCATGAGACAAATCTGAGGGACACTCATAAAGGCTAATACTGTTTCTGTACATGTTTTGTGGCTGTGGAAAGAAACAGATGCCATTTAATTGGAAAGAGACCTCCCTTGCTAGATAGGCCTAGTTAGCTTTGTGGTCTAGTATTTGTCACTGGTGATTGTTTCTAAGAGCAGACCTTGCAGGAACACTGAATCATTTTTTCCAGCTGTGACAAAATATTGGCTTAGTCAAGGAGTAATGTTGCCCTGACTCATTCAGCAGAGTGTTTGACTGTGCACACAGTGTTGCTAGATTAAGTCTTACATAAGGCAATATAAAAGAACTACTTACATCAGAATCAACTATAAGGCTAAGAAGCTCCTTTCCAGCTCAAGCTCTCTCTGGTGTTTGTACCAGTGGGCAGACAAAACATAACTGATACCAGAAGTAAAATTGGATACGATTCATTTAATGGGCTGAAGTAATTCATGTTCACAGTAGAAAAGGTAGCTGTAAAAAAAACCCCAAACCAACAGGAAAACAACAAAAATGTATTAAATATTGATTGCTGAAGTGAAATGGGATTTGTAATGCAGAGAGGGGAAGTTTTGAAAGTGCTTTCAGACTAAAGAGCAGCTGCAGGTGTTACACTGTTCACCTTCAGCCTTGTAAAACTGACCTTTGCAGCAGGGAAGAAACTGGGGATGATAACTGAAGATAGTTTGTGAAAGCAGAGAGAATGGTATTGTGATTGGATTTAGCAAAGAACTCATGAAGAGTAAGGAGTGAGCTATTTTGTGTATGTGTTTGTGTGCTTGTGTACTTGAGTAACTATTATGGCTTGTGAGGCATTTTTTTACTTCTGTAACGTTCAACATGAAGATCAACAACACCTATACTTACATAGACTAGATGAACCATCATTGGCCTTGTTTTCACTACTAGAAGAATAGTGAAAGTACTAAATTAATTTGTAGGAAGAGAAAAAGCCACAAAATAGGACAGAAGAGTAAGTGCAAAGCTACTCATCTGTGAGACATTGAGTGGTTTTTAATCAGTCCTCTGCAAGTTCGCTGCAAAGGTATGAAATACTTCTATCAGACACATGAATGGTAAGAAAATCAAGCTCTGCACTTTCCATGGATTTATTTTAGGAATCTATGTTCTGAGAAAATATGGAAGAAATTGATAGGTTAGCTTAAACATATTGGCTTTATAAAAAAAGTCCTTTTTTTGTTCACAACTTATGTTTATTGTTTTTAGATTCCCTAGAAGAGCTGGAAAGACTGAGCAAGGAGAGCTATTCTCTGATCGTCACCTAGTAATACAAGTTTTGTTTTAATTTGTTTTAAGAATTCCAGAAGTTCTTGCTTAAAATGAATTTCATTCTTCGTCTATCTGAGATACTGTTACTATTGCTCCTGACAGAAAAAATAAAAATAAAAAAAAATAAAAAAAAGACTGATTTTTCTTTACTATGTGACTGAAAATATGTCCTTGGTAAAGGGATGTTAGAGGGGTGTCCATGGACATGTCCTAGCCTTATGTTTGTTCACACATGCTTAGGCTGCTCCACCTTATCCTCGTTCTAAAAACAACTGAAAGGCTAAGATCTTTGTTTAAAGAAGTTTACATTTAGTAGATTAAATGGGACTGTTTGACTTTAGGGGAGAATGAGGACAGCACACAGTAAGAGCTGCCTGAGAAGATCTATCAGGCAAATATTTATTGGTGAAGAGCTGTGAGTTATTGATAACTGGACATAAATAAGATAGTCAATGTAAGTAGTTTGGATGGTTTTGGCTGACGTAGTGTTAATTTTCTTCACAGTAGCTCATACCGTGCTGTGGTTTGGATTTGTGATGAAAACAGTGAGCTGCCTACCAGGGTTAAATGACAACATTAATCAAGTAAGATACTAGAGAAAACAGTGGAATATAAATGCTTCTAGGACTAAGCAGACATTTTTTACTTATATGGTCTCCATTTGGTCATCTTTTGTTCCCATCAGTTTTCCACTCAGCTTTTTCTATTTGACTTTCTGGGGTACTCAGAGCTGTGGCTGCCAATTGGTTCTAGCTCATCTCTTGATAAGTAGCACAGCATTTGAAATACTTCTTACACACAAAGTGACAAAGATTATAGTTTTAAAAATCCACAGTGGCAACTGATGCATTCTCTCTCTGGTTGCTTTCAATAGAATGAGCTCCTATTGTGACTTTTTTTTTTTTCCTTTTTTCCATCAATCTTTACCTTAAAAATGGGAGTTAGGGTTGTTATATGTCGCGGTCTCTACTGTGCAGTTAAAACAACCTCCTATGGCTGTTCAGATTTAAGTGCCTATTGGGACTATTTAAGGCTTTCTAAGGCCTCTGAAAAGAACACAAGATTGCTACACAGGTTTCTGGAGAGAGGCTTTGTTCTAAAGTTATGCAAGACTCCTATTTTATACTTCAGACCCGATTTGAAAACAAATGCTAGCAAGAGAGATTGAAGATGACTACCTATCATCAGATCTTTATAATCATAACCAAAATATTACATAAAGGATGAATTTGGCTTTTGCTTTCTTTAGAAATTGTCTGTTCTGAAATTCATACCTTGAGAAAGACTTTTTCACAAAATTGAAGAGCTACCTTATAGTCAAAAATTGGTGTGAATTTTCAATAGACCTTGCTTTAGAACTCCTCTGATGTGCACTACAAGTAATCCAGTATGAATAGCAACCCTACACTCCCCACACTTGTTGTATCTAAACTAATGGGGTAAATAAAAAGCCCAGTGAGAGCTCTTTTTGCTGATTTCTGCCTGACTATCATAGTCTCAATGATGCTGTCGTGCTGATGCAATACATATTGCTTTCTTGACTTTTTGTAAGCTTTCCAGGACAGAGAATATCCATAAAGTACTAAGTGTGGTAGGACCTTAACTTGTGAATAATAGATCTAGTTACTATTTCAATAGTTTGCTGCAATAGTAGAGTCTTCCTCCTATGTGACTGATATCTTTCTGGGTGTGCTGACAGTTGATGTGTGATTGATTCATCCATTTTTCATCATCCAGTCACCTGGTCATGAGCTGTGCATGTCCATTTGCTGTTGGAAGACTAGACTTAAATAGCCTCCTCACCCACACCAAGGAGTTATAACTGTATCTTTGTGAGATTGTATCTCACACAGACCTTGTATCCATGAACTAGTATAAGAAATTAGAAATAACTTTACCTTGAACAGAAGGGAAATAGGGAAGGACTGATGCTTCAGAAGATGTTGGTTTTCTTGTTTTGTTACTGCTCTCTTTAACTCTTAGATCTCTTCAACTTCTAGAGAAGTCAATGGATTTTTGCATCTGCTTACCTCTTAGTTTTCCTGTGTTACTTAAGGGTAACTTTAGGACCTATTTTGGAACTTCATATTCCTGTCCATGGTGATAACCTCTGAGTATAACCATTTAAATTTGATATCAATAACAAAGTCTCAGGTGATTATAGGGTATGGTCAGTATGAAACTGCTTTATTAAAGGGAGTTATACTCTGTTATCTCCTAAAGTGTAATGTTTTTCACAGGACAACTTTCTACACATAAATTGTGTGTCAGAAACATACAGAAACAGTCATTTCAAGTCACCTAATGCAGATTATATTGCAGTGGAGCTGGGCTCAGAGGTGTGATTATCTGATTGAGAATGTCAGAACATAATCAGAGTTTCTGGGTGAAAGCAGAATAAGGGTCACAATGTACAGCTTTTTAACAGCAGCACTGTGGATAAAATATCTAGACTGTAGAAACCAACCAGAAGCAGGATGATCCTGACATACTCAAAGCCAAAACCCAAGCCTTCACATTGTGTTAATTAGGATTTCTGTTAACATAATCATACAGGACAGGCAGTAGTATGCTTTACTTCGATTGCTGGGTGCATGTGTGTCAGGCCATTTTATTTATGTGTGGGGTTTTTTTTCTATAACAAGGATTTGTTCTGCTATGTCTGACAAACACTTTCTAATACTTTTTTCATTCACAGAAAGGAAAAAGTCACATCAGATATGTGAAGATTATTAAAGAAAACATTCATGAGGAGCATACTTCACTAAAGCACTTGGCTATCTCCTTTCTTTACCAACTTTGAAAACTGTTGTTGGTAACAGTTGTGCATTTGAAAACCAATGTCTTCTAATGAAGATGCTTTAGCTGAGGGCAAAAAACCCATTAGCCTTCTTCACTTAGGAACATATTCTATGGAATATTTTGCCACTCTGTTGTCATGCTGCAGGAAACTTCCTCTGCCATTCAAAGTCCAGAAAATGTTTTGAAGTCTTTAACAACAGAAATGGAAACAATATGAAATTGAAAATAATTTTATGTTAATCTTATTGTAATTGCCTGACTTCTGACTTCTGCCACTGATCCTAGTGGCTTGGGATCTATGGTCTGCTCAGTGATGAAAGTATTTTTGTGATTTTTGTTATCTCTGCCTTGCCCTGTGTGCAGTCACACAAAAGCTCTTTTGAAGCTCTGCCATGGAGCTTGGGCTCAATAACAAATGAGTGAGGTTTTCTCATTTGTGTGCCAATATGACAGAAAAAAGAGCATACCTGCTTCTTCAGCCATGAACTCTGAAGGCTTCCTCAGCCTGTGAGTTGCTCTTTTCCCTCAGTGCAATATACTTTATTCATACACCTCTTCCTGTATCCCTTATTTTGCTCTTCAGGAACCCTCTTTACAAGCTCAGTCTCATCCCATGACTCTTCTTTAACAGCTCATCTTTGTCTGCACTCATACTCCTCAATATACATTCTTGTTCGTTTTGCCTTCAAATCCATTTTTCTTACAGTTGTCATATTTTACTCCACCCTGCACAATATTGACATGGTTTTTGAGCTAGGTGACTGTAGGACCATTTCCTTCTCTATAATGTCCTGAGTTTGGTAAGGATAAGGTTAGTTTTCACAAGAAGCTTGAAGTGACCACAGCCAGGATAGCCAAATGAACCAGGTATTAGGGTATTTGATCTCACACTGATATCATGTCTGGTATGTAAGAGGAGAGCTGGCCAGGGCAAGTATGTATGTTTTGAAAGCAGTGAATGGCTCAGGGCTAGGTATCTGGTGCAGTGAACATTGTGTTTTATATCACTCAATTTATTATTTTGTAAGTATTGTTGTTACTACTGTTGTTTCTTCTCTCTTTGTGGTATTCTATTAAGCTCTTATCCCTTTTTCTCTCTGCGCTCCTTCCCGTCCCACCAGGATGGGAGGAGGAATGAGCAAGTGGCTACATGGTGCTGAGTTGCCAGCTGACTTAAGCCACGGCAATACCTCATTCATCTGTTGACATCGTAACATCTAAGAACCTTCAGTGGTGATAGTGAGAGGAAACGAGAAACAGGAGGGTTTATTCTGGACAGTTAGCTTTCTGATGTTCTTGTTCTGTTCAGTAAAAGTACCCAAAGTCACCTAATGAGTGCAGAGACTCTGAGTGTTTTTGCTTTATACAAATACACAGATCCTAAACTGTTTTTCTGTTTGTACGTAGCTGATCGGTGTGCTTGGTTTAGGGTTGTTTTGATTTGGGTTATTTTGGGGGTTGGGAGAATTGGAACAGGTGGAAAGAGAAATAGGTACACAGAAAGACTTA
Source organism: Bucco capensis (assembly GCA_013396975.1). NCBI lineage: Eukaryota > Metazoa > Chordata > Aves > Piciformes > Bucconidae > Bucco > Bucco capensis. The sequence goes on from VWZO01010925.1 coordinate 1,567,435, forward strand.
CATTCTGAGCCAAATTCAGTCCTAAGTCTGCTAAGGCCCAAATATGTCTCTTTGCTCTTTACATAGGTCTGTTAAGGGAGGGATGAGTTTGTGGACCATGACAATACAACAGCAGCTTTTCCTTGCTGTTACTTTATATACACTCTATCCATCATGCAATTAAAATAGCTTCTTGCCTTCCACAAAAAATCAGAATCTTTTATGACTGTTTACCTGCTGTCACACATCTGGAAGAAATCCTTAGCTATCTGTCAAAATGTGTCTCCTGCTTTAAAATTTTACTTTAGTGGCTCATTCTAACTTTTGATTCACAGCAGTCTTATAGGTCAGGAATCAACAAATTACCTTAATCATGGAATGAAATGGTCAGTATTATCTCAGTCCCTACATAGTCAATGGGTTATAAGTAGACAAAGTTAAGGACATACTCAAAAGCTTTGCTAAATCAGGGACACAGTTGCTGATGTTATTTCACTCTCACTGTTTGAAAACAACATTTTTTTTTTTCCATAAGTTTTGTGATTAGACAGTACTGGTATTCTTTTTTTTTACTGACTGGAAATCCAAGGGCAATTTCATCTTTAATTTTATTTTCTGTCCACTTCTTTTACATCCTTTTGTAACTGAAGAGATGAATTACTATAGAGACATTGATCCTGCTTAATTTCCCTTCAGGTTTAACACAACACTTTGTTCTTTAAACAACTATCTCCTTTGAGCTGAAAAATGGCACGTTCATTGGTATTATACTCTCATTTCTCTTGCAGTCACTGCAGTATTTTTCAGGTCCTTTGCTTTGAGACCTTACTATGGATACTACATTAGGTTATCATTTTAACATTTGAGCTACTTACCCCATAAGAGGTATCTGCTGTAGCAGCAGGTCATAAACAGTTGTATGTCTCTCATGATAAACATGTGCCCCAGCATTATCTCCTTAGGGTATTTGGATACTTATTTTTTATTATTTTCATTATTCTTTTCAGAAAGACAATCACCATATTTAATATGCATAATTAAAAGTTAATAACAATGCAACTCTTCTGCCAGAACTTGACTGGCAACAGGAACTCTTTAATGTGAAGAAATCATTATTAACATACCCATTAGAGCCTCCACACACAAACATGAGCAAGCTAAAATAAGTTTTCTGATGCTCAGTGATCTAGTTTTCCCCTGTCTCAAAGATTAATTAGTTTAAGAAACAATATTTGTATTAAATGGAGGAAATAAACCAGCACCAAGACAGATAAGCAAGGCAACATGCAATACCTAATTCATAAAAATTAACGGCAGGATTTTTCAGTTGTTCTCTCTAGGGGAGGCAATTCTGGAGGTTTCCAGTTTTCCACTATACAGAAGGTCTATAGGGATCTTCCTGGAAGAATCTTGTGTGAGACAGTCATGAATAAAAGAATGTTCCGGGAAAGTTGATTAATTTTTAAGGATAACTTCCTCCAAGCTCAAGGAAGATACATCATGATTTGAAGGAAGGCAAGCAAAGGCAGTGGGAGTCCTGTGAGGATGAAGAAGGAGGTTCTGACAAACGTTTAACATAAAGAGGAACTATACAAGAGGTGAAAGTAGGACAGGTCACCCAGGAGGAATGTAAGAGGCACTGGCTGATCATGCAGGGGTGGAGTTAGGAAAGCCAAATCTGTGTTGAATCTGTGAGGGGATCTTATCAATGCTTATCAACATTTAAGGGGTGGCTGTCAAGAGGATGAGGCCAGTCTCCTTTCAGTGGTGCCCAGCGACAGGACAGAGGGAAACGGGCACAAAGTAAAACCAAGAAGTACCCACTAAACAAAAGGAAAAACTGTTTTACTTTGAGGGTGACAGAGCACTGGGACAGGCTGCCCAGAGAAGTTGTAGAATCTCCCTCTCTGGAGGCTCTCAAAACCCATCTGGACATATTCTTATGCAATCTAATCTAGGTGAACCTGCTTTAGTGATGGAATTGGACTGCAAGATCCCCAGAGGTCCCTTCTCACCCTTACCTTTCTGTGAATCTTTTAAGAGATGTGAAGGTTGACAAGAAAGTTTTCTACAGGTATATCAATACCAAAAGGAAGGCTAGGGAAAAAGTGGACCTGCTGCTAATAGGACAGGATATCTGATGACAAAAGGACATGGAAAAGGCCAAAGAACTCAGTGACTTTTCTGCCCCACCCTCCACTGGTAAGACAGCTTTCAGGAATCTCAGGCCACTGAGAGCAAAAGGAAAGTCAAACTATGGAAAACCTAGTCTTGGTGGAGGTCATTTAAACAAACTGAACATGCAGTAGTCCATTGTAGGTAACAGGACACACAGCTGCTGAGGCAGCTACATGAAAGATGTTGAGTTACTGGACAGTGTCCAAAGAAAGGCATTGAAACTGATAAAGGATTTAGAGCATGAGTCTTATGAGGAGTGGCTGAGGCAACTGGGATTGTTTGGTCTGGAGAAGAGGAGGCTCAGGGGTGACCTTCTCACTTTCTACAGCTACCTGAAAGGAGGTTGCAGAGAGGTGGTGGTTGGTCTCTTTTCACAGGTGACTAGCAATAGAACAAAGAGAAATGGCCTCAAGTTGCACCAGGGGAGGTTCAGGTTGTATATTGGCAAAGAGTTCTTCACTAAAAGAGTGGTCAAGCATTGGAACAGGTTTCCCAGGAACATGGTCGAGTTACTGTCCCTTGAGGTGTTTAAAAATGTGTAGACATAGCACTTTGTAACATTGTTTACTGGCATGGTAGCATTGGGTTGACATTACACTTGATGATCTTAGAGGTCTTTTTCAACTTAAATGTTTCTATTATCTGTTGATCCTTCTATTTTTGATGCACTGTATTCCCACCATTCCTTCTAAAGATGCCTAATGATGCCTCTTGCTGGTTGCTGGCTTTGATATGAAATACACTTGTTAAGCATCTTTGATATTTAACTTCTTTGTAATGTAATAGATTCCTTTGTTGTGAGATGTTTTTAGCTTTCCACCTTTATAAGAACTGTGTTTTGGCCACCTGACTGCAGTCAGTGAATTCATTACATGCCTTTTCATCTGGTACGTGCTTTTTCATCTGGGTACCCAAACCTTCATCTGGGCTAGAGCTTATTTATCCTCATTGTGCTAGTTGGGATTCACTCTTTCCCCATTCTCACTTTAGTAGTTGAATTTGTTATTATGTTTATGTCTCTTGGAGTCTTTTGATGCACTTCAGAAGGAGGTGATGCCACTTTTAGCACAGTTATTTATCTGGTAGCTTGTCTAGACTCCAATGCTATGTGAAGTTTTCCCCTTACTGTTGGTTGTTCCACATTTGCAAAGGCAGAAGCTGGTTTAGTTGCCCTAATATGAGGCCTTGTTTGTCATACTATTCTGACCTGGATTTCTGTTATTCCTGTGGTGATTGGAATTTTTTTGCTGCATATTTGTTTATTCTGTGGCTTATTAGTCCTGTTTTCCAAAGTGTGGATGACAAGCTTTTACCAAGGTCTGATTTTGCCCTCTGTATCAAAGTTTCTTTGCAAGTGATAACGCCCCTTGAGCAAAACATACCTAAAAACTATCTTCCACCTTAATGTCCATGTAGAGCAAATAAGGGTACAGCTTCATGTACTTGGGACTGTGTGAGATCAGCTGTAATGCACAAAGCTGCCACCTGGGGATTGTGAGAAATAATGTGCTAAATGGCTTATGGCCAGGAGCTGTGCATAAATATGGGATCCAGGTCAATAGTGTCTGCAGCTGTTATTTTAGAGGGCATGATGAATCTGTAAGGGTAGAGGATAAGAAGAAATTTAGAGCTGATTAAAGGAAATGTCTTACTAGCCTATGAAACTCATAGTCACAAGAGACCAAAGCAAGAATTTGCAACTAAAATTAAGGAGCCTAATTTTCAGTCAGAAAAGGGACTGACCCAGAAGTTGAGATGTGTGTTCCTCTTCCTAACACAGACAGAAGAAACTTTTTAACTATTTGGCCTGTTTCTTTTCCCAGCTTTCCAAGAATAGGGCACATTTCCGTCTGCTTTTCAAAATCCTTTTGGCACAGCTTCTAAGAATGTCTAGGTTTGCATTTAAATTCAGGTTTACGCTCAATGGATCTCTCTCTCTCTCCTACTTGTATTCCCACCCTATAAACACTAAATCTTCCACAACCCTCAGATTCAGAAACGATATCTTATTATGCACAAAAATGTCATGGAATTAATGCTCTCAGAAGAAAATTTAGTAACACACATTTGAAGAATGGTATTACCCCTCTGCAGCACAATCCTCCAGGTGAGAACTCATTTAAAGAGCCCTAACTGTCTCTCTGCTGCCTGTTTTAAAAAGAACTTGTGCTGAAAAGAGATCAGGGAGGATATTTCCATCAGATGTGGAGATATGACAGGGCCTACAAAAGAGTGTACAATGAATGGCAACTGCTGCTGGTGACATGTATTCTCACAAATAGTTGTCTAGCAGATGTTGCCAGGCAGACAGGGGTGCAATAAAAGACACAGTCAAACTTCTAATTCCTCAATGTTATATTTTGGTATTTTTGTGTGTTTGAGTCAACATAATCAAGATTACATATTTTTTCACTAATAGAAAAAAAAATATATATATATGTCCACTGGTGAAAAAAATACTTGCAATACAATGGATTTTATTGATTAGTCAGACATGTCAGTCCCAAAAGAAGAGAACAAAATATCTTCTGTCTTACACTTGTTGTATTTTTGTAGGCATGGGTTGAAATATTTATTATTTCTGGCTTATGCACTATTTCTGGCCACATCACTAAATCCTAGATGAAAGAAATTTGGAAAGAGTGCTCAAAATGACAGGGATTCTGCCTTTATTATGGCAGTGTCCCTCAAACCATTTAAAGAACATTAAAATCTACTTGTCAGACAATCCATTAGGAACTCTGATTTCTAAGTTTAATACCATGGCTGTTTCAAATTGCCTGGGCTTGAAACCTGGAATATATGTGTTAGTCCATACGAAACTTCCTTTAATTTAAAGGAAATCATTAAAATAAGTCTTTGAATAGTGTAAGGCAATCTTTTTGTTTGCTTAAAGTGGGTTTAAGACTTCTGTCTTGTCATATCCTAGATCAATAATCATCTTCCACTGTTAGGTAAAATATAGAGGAAGAAAGCCCTTAATCCCTTTCAAGTCCTTTTATTTTCTTCCAGTTGGTGACACTGCAATAAAGACAAAGGACAGTAATAACATGTTTGACAGTTTTCAGAGGTTTAATAACTAGTGCATTTTGTGCATCATTACTGCAACATCTGAGCAGCACATCCTTTAATGTCCTCAGCTACAGAATCCTTGATGTCTGGAGATCTTCAAGAATGTATAGAGAGTTGTTCAGTGAGTTCCTCATCACATAGCAGCACTTTGGAGTTGTCTGACATGTGGGTACATCCAACCTAAGGCATTCAAAGCTATATTTCTGTAACATTGGAAGCAGGGAGTAGAGTATATGTCTAGACATATCTTGAATATCTCTTCCAGGAAAACTAGTTAGTTCACTCTACTTCAACTATCATACACACAGTGCAGGTGACAAGAAGAGCAAGTTCACTGGGTGAAATGGATTCCTTCTGTGATGAAGTTCTTTCTGTTGTGGAAACTAATGTCACCCCACTATAGTCAGAAGAAACTACATGGTATTGCACAAGAGAAATACACTGACCATTACTAGTGTTTATTATGTCTGATTGCTTTTATTTATTGTTTATCCCTGTAGTCAAGTATTTCCTCTGCATTTTCCAAAAGAAGGCCACAGTGCTTGATCCTTGGCCCTGGGAACTTACGAACTGATCTGTAACTACCAAGAAATGACTAAATCTGACAACAACTACTTTTGTTCAAAAGACACTGTATAGTCTCCAAAGAGTTTCACAAAGGGAGGCAACAGAGGCTGGAAAAGGACTAACCCTGAACCATCAAGAATTTAGTTCCTTAAGTGATGTGATGTGTGTGTGCAAAATAATTTCTGTATATATTTGGTAACTAACTCTTTTAGGGATTGTTTTTTTCCAGCTAGAACCTATTTTACCCACCATTTGGAAAGGCTAAGCAACATTGTGCTTGCTAACATATACCATTCAGCAGTCTCCCTTATTTTAAGCTTCAGAAAACAAAATCAGGGAAGCAGAAAAGTACTTGGCCCCAGACACCTTTCTGTGATCTTCTAACTAAAGAATAATGGATCTGTTCTCTTAACCAACTGCCACCAGACTAAAGTCCATGAGATAGTTGGGTTTGCAAAGATTATTTGAGATACACATGACATTTCCCAGAGTATACTACTGGGGGAAAAAATAGCAGAGCTCAGCTTTTTAAACTCAGTCTGGCCCATTCAAGGTGGTTCTGGCAAAAGGGATGCAGACATGTGGTCACATCTTAATCCTCATTAAGTGACCTGATTCTGGTGGAAGTAAACATACATGGGTTTAGAAATGGTTATTTTTGCAACAGAGGGAAAATTCACATTACCTGTCTATGGGCTAACCCTTCAAAGAAATGCAGGAATATGCCTAAGTTTGAGAATAAAACCGCAGCAATATAGCAAATCACAGATGATGCTGAATTTACTAGATTATGTTTTATGACAATTGATAATACTTTCATTTGTAGAGATTGGGTCTTATTGTGTTTTCATTGCTCGAATGTAGAAACATAAACGTTTACTCATTGCCACATAAAATGTTATTAGAGAAGACTAAGAAAACAATTTTTTTTCCTGGTCTAAATGAGAACAAAGGAATATTATTCTGTGTAAGCAAACTCCGTTTTAAGTAATGAGGTCACACACTGCATTGTCTCTCTTTTTCTCTTCTTTCTTACTATTTTTGTTTTTCTTTCTCACTCCTCATATAAAGACATGTAAAGTGAGCTAAACTCTTTATTACCATGGGTAGAATATGTGGGACAGTGCGAAACAAAGGCATGAATGATACTGTGTTCACCTGGATCCATCCATGGCAAGGACATTTAAATATAGTCAATTAAATGTTAGTAATATTGCAATTTGGGAAGTGAAATCACTGTACGAGGCTGAACATGAGCAAAATGAGAACTAATGACTAGAGAAACATTAAACAAATGACAGGAATTGTCCTTGGTTCATAACAGGAAGCTTGGCCAGCAAGTTGTGAGCAATTTATTCATCCCCTATGCAATATATATTGATTAGTTACTTTGTTTTATTTAATCTGACAATAAATTAATGTATCTCAGATAACTGGAACAGTCCAGGATCTCACTTATTGCTACTGCTTGTCCATATAAAATTGCTGGCTTAACAAATGGATGTAGTTTTATCTCCATTCTATAAATAAAGAACTTGGGCACAGAAAGCTGAAATATGAGCACATACTGCTGCCAAAGGCCCAATAGAAGCTTAAGCAGTTATATTTAACCTAATTTTGGTCTAGCAGTATACAAACCACTTTTGCTATGTTTACATAGCTCCTGACTGCAACATAAAGTAATCTTTAGAGATTTATGGCAGAAGTTGTCCATAAAGCTTCCATCATCTAAAAATCAGACATTTATTGTAAGCTTATTATCAATGAAGAGGGAGATGAGCATATCCCAAGTACTAGTCAGTTGAATTTAAATGATCATAAGCTTGTACTTCAGCAGTAGGGTCATCTAATATTTGCATATCTTAAATTATTTGTCTGCCCTTCCGTAAGAATTTAACTATATTTTCTAAGGACCTTCTTGACTAAACTCTCATTGTTTCTGGTGACAAGCTTTCCAACACACACTCATTCTCCATATTACTTATGCATACCTCAGGGCTGAATTAAGTTTGGGGTAAAGAATTCTTCAGTTCTGTTATGGCTTCCCAGTTGTATTTACATGGCATATATATTAGGTGCCCCTAGAAAAGTGACTTTTATGCCTTTGGTTCCTGTCCTTTCCCATTAAAATGGCCTCTGCAGCTTCCACCTAGATGAAGGAACAACTGTTTTGTGTGGTGTAAAGTGTGAGTTAAAGAATGCAATGCACAGTAATGCCTGCCCCTTGACCTGTCTGTCTTCAGTACTTTGATGACATTGCATGAATTTTAAATGGACACAATTTCATAGAATTATGGGATGTTTGGGTTTGAAGAGACCTTTAAAAGTCATCTAGTTCAACTCCCCTGCAGTGAGCAGGGACATCTTCAACTACATCAGATCAACCCAAGATCCAACATGACCTTGAATGTTTCCAGGGATTGGTCATCTACAGGGCATCTACCTGGCTTCCCAAAGAGAGTGTGAGTAGGCTTTGGCATGCACCTTTGTCAAGTATTGTTTGATTAAAGATTGTTCTTTTTCAGAAGATAAAAGTACTTACAGCACAGTGTACTTATATTTACAAAACCCTGAAGAAGGCTGAGAAGTGTCATTAGATGTTAATGTCCTGTTTCTGCAAGAATTCACTTACAGAGGGACAGGAGTCTTATTGTGCATGAGTAGCAAACGTTCACATTCCCTCTAGCAAAGCAAAACAGTCAGGCAGATGCTAACACAGAGTAGCCAGAGTCTGAGATGTGAGGATGAGTGGAGTGCTGCAGCTGTAAAAGGCCAAAACCAGAGAGTCAAAGAGTGTAGAAACTGGACAAAGACATAGAATGTAGTGAGTTTGTAATGTAGTTACCAGAGGAAGACAGAGATGCATTATCTAAACATGAGTTATGTGCATATATATGTATATACACATATATAAAATGAGTCCATGTATATATATAGATACACTGTGCTCACTTTCTCAAATATCTGTTTTATAGACAACAGAGTTAACCTCCTGGTTAGCAAACCTGACAACAGGTCCTCTTCCATATACTTTCTAGAAGCTGCCTTTAAACAGGATTGCATTTTCAATAACAAACAGTAACTTTCCCCTTTCATAGGTAAAGCACATTAATTTTTACACAGTCTATATTAAGCATATGTAATTCACACTTTTTTAATAGCTTAGGATTTTCTCTAAGAAGTGTTATGTGAAGATTGCTCTGTGACAGATCATCTGTGTTTATGGTATAAATTAGTGTATGTTAGTCATAATTATACACCTTTGAAAGGGAAAATTGTGAAAGATTAAACTTGGAACACAATAAAAAAGGGGTTTTAAAGCCTGATCCACTTGCATAATGCTAGCAATCCAAATTTTTGCCCTTCTTGTTAACAAAGAACTTTTTGGAATAGAGAGAAGGGATTTAGGGGTTTAATGTTATGTCTACTATTAAAAATAGTTTAAGGTACTTTGTAATTGCACAGACCTCATAAATTTTCTATCATGTGACAAATGATACTGCTGCTGAGAGAGGAATTTTGATTATGTTGATTAACTTTTTCCAAGGCCATGTGCCATTACAATGAACTGTAATTTACTCTGAAAGTTAGTTGATTTTATTGTGACTGCTCAAAAACTAAAGTAATATGCTGTGTGAGTTGCACTCCACCATTACTTCATCATTTAGTTGTTACTGTAATCTAGGAGTATGACTTTTGCTCTAGGCTGGGTATATAGTAGCTTAAAATCATAAATAGGTATTGAACATTTGGAAGAGTTTCTTGCAATTCCAGGACATGATCCAAAAAAAAGGAAAGAAAAAGAAAAGAAGGCTGACTAGTAGAGCAATGGCCTCATTTATCATCATGGGACTTTGCACATTCCATATCTTAAGGAAAGTTCAAAACTTTGTGCTCTATTTTTTTTTTTTGGCAAGAATAACCAGACAGTAAATTATGCTTTGGTTACCATCATGCTTTTGTTCTCACTGCTGACCAGGTCTGCAGCAGAAGCAACTCTGAGGCCACAATCAATTCTGGAAACTCATGAGTGAAGATGTCATTTTACTAATAGCTAGATGTTTGGCTTAGTCCCAGCAGCACTTACAGGTTGATGCATAGATGAGTGAGCTAGGGTTTGCAACAAGTTTCTGTTCACTGACTGTCCAGGTTCATTAAAGTCTTCATGAGAAGAAAAATGTGGTTGAAATTCTGGTAAATTCTCCAAGGACTTTTGCTTCTTTTACGCACTAAAACCTGTCTTTCTTTAAAAACTGTCTTCCTTTCACTCTTTCCCACCCAAATCTGAAATAATAATGATTTTTTTTTACCTTACAGTATTTTCTAACCATACATTTTTAATCATGTATATGATTTTCTTTGTTTTTTACCACAGTCTTTAACATTAGATATCTTGGAGTTTAAAAAAACCCTGCATTATCCTCTGCAAATACATTCTTTATATCTACCAGACTGTACCTGTGCCATCCTTAGAGTGGCTGTTGGGAGAAAGGTGTAGATGTCTTACTAAGAATAGCAAGAAAGTGCTAAATGTTATACTGTAAAAACAAGGGAAAGGAACACATAAACATGCCAATGTGATTGACCATCACAGCACGTTTTAATGATTTTGTAAGATAATGATAGTAAGCTAATCCCATTCTATATCAAGTACTAACAACAGGTAAGTTGCATATTAACATGACTTACTGTGGCTGGAATTAGTATATAACTATTCTGTGAAATGTATAGACATACATTTCAAATCGTTGCAAGATCTTCTAAAAATCTGAATAAGATTAGGTTACCTCCACAAAATGAGTATACAACACAAAGCTGTGGCTACAAAGTGTCCTTTTTCCAAAAGCTTTGATCATTCTAAATGATAATTTCAACAATACTCTTTTCTTTAAACACACTTTTTTGAGGGCTCAGTACATTTAGCACAGATTGCCCTAATGGACCTGAAGAAAAGAAAATGCAGACCATAGCATTTCAGACCTACTAATAGCTGAGGGGAACTTTAACCTAAAGTCCAGGCTTTAAATCCTGATTCCACTGAAGCTAACAGCAGAATGACTATTGACATAAAAAACCTGGAATTTTGAACTTAATGTGAGTTCTCCCTTGAATAAAAGACATTTTGATACTTATTTCTTAGACTTCTATATATTTGAGCTATAATTATTCAGAGGTTTGGAAGATTTGGTTTGACTATTTGTTCTTTGTTTGTGGTCGTGTCTCTCCAAAACATGGATTGTGTTCAAGACATGCTATGGAAAATTTTGATGGGCTTGAGGATATATACTCTGGATGCAGACACATTGGCTTCCCATAGGAGTGCCTTTTAGACTAAATTAAAAGGGAATTAGTGGTGTTGAGGGAAAGGGGAATCTCAAGGATATCCTAAAATTCAGAGGATGCTCAAGCATATATTTCCCTAAGTAGACCCTATAGTACTGTGGTTGACTAGTCTTGTGTGTCCCATTTGCTGTTGTACAGAGAAAAAAAGAAAAAGGAGCATGAAAAGTTTGCTGAGAGGAAATGCATAAAGATATGTTACAAAGACAAGGATGTTGTCATGGAAAAAGCCCATGGATGAAACTGGTACCTTACCCCTTACCCTGCTTTTTGCCTTTAAGTGCTTAATCTTGTATCATTGGACTGCTAATGTCAATATTCCCTTAGGGTTATTTTGTAAAGTAACATTAGAACTCCCTCATCCAATCTAAAGGCACTAGATATTTTCAGTGAAGAAAGAAGTGACCCTTCTGCAAAACAGCTCAAAATTTTAAACCTGTTCTATGGGATATCATGTAAAAATTGCAGATTTACAAAAGGTCTATAATGCTCTCCAGAAATTATTTTTCAGTAATTATACTAAATTAATCATACTAATTAGCTCATTAATAATATTTCTCATTAATCAGCATATATCTTTATGTACCACAGATGATCAATAATCTATGTTCAAAATGCATGCTAACAGAGGTCAGAAGCTGATCAGTCTTAATTAGGTGATGCTCATTAACTCAGTGTCATGAACTGAAATGTTTAAACTATGTGTTTTCCCTGTTCTTCAATAATCCCTGTATCTAATAACTGACAGTGATGAACTGTGCTGCTACTGAATACAACTCTGTGTTTTGATAGCTGCAGCTAGGAATGATGGCAGAATGGGAGGGAGGCAGATACAAACAGTGTAATGCAGTGATGCAGACTGGAACAAATGGAAGTGAGTAAGCAGGCAAGTAAGATCAGATTGGAGGATGAGGTGAAAAGACTGGGATTTGCCGTCGCTGTGGCTAGGCTTTGTGAATGAAGATCCAGGGAGGGCTCCACCCACGCTCCTCATCAGCGCCTTTTCCANTGCTACTGGTAAAATTAAGCTGTGAAAAGCTGGTTCATATTGTAGAGCTGGCATTACTTAAAGTACCTAAAGCAAATAGTGTGCTGCTGGTAGGCCTTACTTGGGATGGGGTGTTATTTTTGTTTGTTTGGTTGTTTTTTCTGTTTGTTTGGGGTTTGTTTGTTTGTTTGGGGGGTTTGGTGGGGTTTGTTTGTTTGGTTTGTTTTTCTTTTTTTTCCCTGAAGCTTTCCAGGAGGCCAGGAAAATGGCAGGTAAGGATAGCATGTAAATAGAGATACTAAGACTTTTCCACTCTTTCACCATGTCATTATAACAAAAAGCCATTTTCAAATGGCAGTCGGTCTCCTGAGCTGTATCATGACATTTCCTTATTAAAAAAAACCCCCAAAGTTTAACAATCAAACAGTAAAATGTGAAAAAATAAGAAATTAAATGCAACAGATCATACTGTCACCTGGTAATCTGAGGAAAGAGACAAGAGGAAAGAAAAATGTCCTCTGTCTTGAGAAACCAATTCACTCCACGAGTGATTCACCTTAAATTAAAAAGCAGCTTCTTTCCATAACTGACTTGCAAAAACATTGTCTGAGTTTCAGCAAAAAGCTTGAAAGTGTTGGTGTTCTTCTTATAGACATCTAAATAAGTATATGAGGTAATACTATCCTCAGCTAGTTTGACTTCATGTCATCCAATATATTTTCAGTAGAATCCTTTCTGAAGTAGGTGCTTCTGTGAACAGTTATCTTTAGACTCTGTGTGGGACTGGCACTCACATGGTTGGCTAAAGCTCTTGTGTCATGAACTACAGCCAAGTTCAATTACTGGTTTGTGTTTCTCTTACCCTCAATCTTAAGTAAAATTCTTATAAATGTCTTCAGAGAAAGGATATTATTTGCCTTGCTTTTTTTTTTTCTTTAATGTTTTAAAGTTTTGATTTCTCCTTCATCTCCTAATCACATTTTGGTATGGTTTATAACTTCTAAGGAAATATGGAGTAATAGAAAGTCATGCATGAAGATTACAAAACTCTGTTAACTGAGCTTGAGAGTAAGAAAAACAAATCAAGTCAAATATTATTTAAGGTATTTAGGACATTGTACTCAAATGTATATAAATATAAAAATATATTAAATATATCACAAAACTTACAAAGACAAAAATATTGATTTTTTTTTAAAATGGGGTTGATTGGAATTTGGATTTTTGAAGAGTGATATTTCAATAAAAAATAAAAGAGACAATATATTTGTTAAAGAGAAAAAACTAGCAATTTTTGTTTGGGAGATAAATTATGCAAAGAAATTCATTTATGAAGCCAACATGTTAATCTCAACAACATCTCTGCTGATTCACATAGAAATGGAATGAAAAGAGAAAAGTAGGAGAGAATTAGTGGCATGTTAGTGATTGATAGATAGTTGGACTTGATGATCTTAGAGGTCTCTTCCAACTTTAATGATTCTGTGATTTCAGGAAGATAGATGCAGAGTAGTAGCTGTGCTGCCAGATCAGTTTTTTGGTAGCTATATGCCACATCTTCAGGTCAAGTATCCTTAGTAGTTAAAATAAATATCCTTGAGAATTCAAGGGCATGGAAAGCATATTCTATGGATAGGAGTCAGAAGGTGTGATAGCATAGAAATTCAAACTCAAAAGATATTTGACATGTCAATTAGAGACTCTATATTATTGAGGACAAGAGTAGTCTTGTGCTTGAAGTCCAGGTCTAGGTGGAAGATATGATTATGGTGTTCAGGTCTGCAAACAATATTTTCTGTTGTGTTCCTTTGTGCTTCTAAGACACCTCTTACTCTGGCACACCAGCTGTCACTTGCTGACAGTCTGATGCTTTTTTGCATTATTAGAAAGTAAGTGCTAAATGCCATGATTCCAGATTTGCTATTGTATCTGTCTCACAGACCTAAACCCCACAAATAATGCAGTCTTCAAATGTGAGCTTTTAGCAACTGAGGTCATTTAGGAAAGCTACATTTTAAGGGCATTTTTTGTTGTTTTACTCCCTGTGAGAGGCTGTTGAAATGAAGCATATTTGCTTCCAGAGAAATCCTGCCAAAGCAAAATTACAGTACTGCTCACTTTTAAATTTCACAGCAAAGTAGCACTTAAGGCTTATTGCAGTGCATTAGATTTAAAACCAATTAAGTACAATGCTAAATCAGTGTAAACCACATTTCTGAATTTATCTACAACATAATGAATAACATCTGCATCTGCAAAGAAAAGATATACACCACAAAAAAAACCAAAATGTGTTGACAATCTGAGCAGTTTTCTTTCCCTTATGTCATATGTCTTCATTAATGGTAAAGTTTTACTGTAATCCTTCATTTTTGGAGCAGTAAAAGGTGAAAACCACCCAAACCACAGCATGTTTAGGTAGATTCTTTCTCAGTTCATTTCATCTTCTTTTTTATGTCAGGAGTTTTTCCAGTCTGAAATGGATTTTAGAAGGATACCTCTCATACTTCTAGAAAATACAGTGTTCACTGATGCTAACTGAGCTGCATGAAGATTGACCAAAATCGATGTGAATTTCTTTGTAAAGCTGAAGTCCTTCATCTTTGGTACTTACATCTGGAGTTTCTATTCTTCAGAAATGGAATATAGCTCAAACTACACAGCAGGAATTTTTGTTGTCTTAACATGAAGCAGAAGATGTAATTTAACAGGAGGTTCATTTAGCAGTCTGTTCCTCCTGGCATTCTGTACTGAAAATGCATGACCGAACAAAAAAGAGATTATGGCACATCTGAAACCCAGGAGGGTTTCTGAATATGCAGAGTAAGGTGTAGGGGAGTGGAAGGTGAAGAAAAGAATGATCAACATTCTTTTTTCTAGTGCTGCAAAGAATGCTTTGCTCTAATCCTGAGTGATGGCATGAGGCTTTCAGCACAACACAGTACAGTAGTGGGCAGACACCCCTATGTTTTCCACAGAAATCTTTTCTGCTGATGTTAGATGCTGCACAGAGGGAATAGATCTGCAGATTCCAGAGCTGAAGGTAATGTTTCTGCCCCATGTAGCATTGTGCTGCACAAATGTAACAGCTTATTCAGAGTTACACTGTCTAGCATTGAATGGGGTAGTACAAACTCCTTATAACAAATCATTGTGGACCAGTCATGAACCAGTCTGAATGAAGAAAGCTGAATCTACACCAGTGTACGTCTGGTTCTCACATATCCCAGGAGCTCACTGATTTCAAGGAATATAGCCTATGAAATATTGGCAAGTTAAATTCCATTTCGAAAGTGAGTAAAACGAGGCAAGTAAGGTTTCAGAATAAATGCTAATATGCTTGTCAATTTGGGAAGTAACATTCCTCCAGAAAGTCAATTTAATGCTTTCCTCTGCTGGATAATATTGTGACTGATATGGCTGAAATGTGAACATTACTGCCTTCAATCCCAGTCTGTAGACTGATCTATGCCAGAGTATCCTAAACACCTGCCTGAGACGAGTAGCTGTGACAGATCTCTAGGATACCTTTGTCCTTCTGGAGCTACAACCAGAGGTCAGAAAGGATGTTTCTTGGCATCTGAAATGGCACTGAATGCCAACATTTTGGCAAACAGATTCTTTCTACCATGTCTTGACTAAGAGAACCCCCTAGAGGAAATGAAAGAGAGGCAAATGAAACTCAGCAAGCTAAGCAGTAAAATTTATCAATGAAACTCTGGGGTTTATTTCCTTACAGGACACTGCTGTGGGAGGAAAAGCAGGCCCTTTTTCAAAGAGACTGTTCTAGCTTTAACCCTGCTGTGCCAGTTTGTGCTTTATGCTGTGAGGTCTTGTTTGCAAAGCACTCGAGGTGTCTAAAGGCTTTCACGAAAAGACACACACTTTGTGCTTGTTCTGTGCAAATGTGAAGTCAAACTAATGGTTTAAAAAAAAGGACTTTTTTTCTTCTGCACCCAAAAGGGTCTCATGTGGCCTGTGAATAGGTCTTTCTCTACTAATCCATTTGAAGCCTTACAGGGAACATTAATTCTTTCTTAGGTTTGACTAGGGATCAGGAATTTACTTTTGTTAGTGACTCTTTTTTGAATGAAACTATGCTTTATACCACTGAGGCTCAAGAATAGCTTCATTTACCAACATCAGGTAATTGCTACTGCAGCAATTTGCTAGCAGAGAACTGAGCAGCAGGAAGGTATTGATGTCTTGATAAAAGATTGTTATTTGTGTTAATTTTTCCTCCCTCATTTTCATTTTTGGCCAGCCAAACATGGTATCATGTGCTATTGTTAACGGGTATGTTACCTGATGCTGTTACAAAAGTCCATGCCAAGTTCATTGCAATGAATTGAGGAGTAATAGTTTTAATTTTAACTCCAGTTATATCCAGGAAGATTAATTGTTAGGGGCAAATCCTTGTGTGGGGCCAAAAGGGAGTTATAAATCATTCAGTTAGATGATCAGATAATTTTCAAGCTCCTGTGAGTTTCAGAAAATGGACAGGAATAGCTTAAATCTGTAGCTTGTGATAAATTAGAATCTGTCTTTTTCCCTTCTCCAGTGATCTCCCTGAATGTGGGTGAAATGTCCAGTAGTGCTAATTTTATTGCAGGTGGAACACTCTACTGCCTGCAAGTAATTCACATTTTTCAATAGCAGGTAATGGTAAGAGTGGAAGTGTCTCCTTGCTATCAGGTCATTTTATTTTTAAGTCAATGACAAAGGAACTATTATGTACCAACTGATGGGAGTTTAATTTGTTTAAGTACAGAAGAGGATTTATTGGCAGTAGTGTGATAGTATTACTATGGCCCTCCACTCATACCTCTTACATATGCATTAGACAATTTTCCCTAATCTAGGCAAATCTAAACTAATCTAGGTAGATGCATAATATGGACTACATTTTCCTTTCACTGAGACAAGTGTTAATTAGAAGACACTTAGTGGACCTTAAGCAGAGTAACTTAGCAGAGAAACAGGTCTCTTATCTTTTGTCTAATCTGAATATCGCATGAATGTGATCATGATTCTAGGTGTAATTAGGGCCAGAGAATATGACTAATAGCTTCCATGAAAGTGAACTGTCCCCCTTAGCAAGGCATGAATCCGTGTCAGCTGCCAAACAGCAGTACTGGAGAGCATCTATGAATAAGCCTGTCTAAATTACTGCATAAACAATTCTCATCTATCCTCCCTTAAATATGTATGGGTTAGAAAGAACCCAGGAAAACCTAGAAAAGTTGGGATGGGTGCTGTAGTCAGTCCATCCGAGCCCCTCTGCGCCAATTCTCCGTCCTCACACTGATCCCTGCTTCAGTTTGGACTCTTCCCCGGGCTGCAGTCCTACAGGGACAACCTGCTCCCCCCTGGGCTCTCCAGGGCTGCAGCTCCTGCTGGAAATACCTCCCTTGGCTTCCTCCTTCTCTGCCTGTGGTGCATAAACTAGTTAAACTAGTATTACAACTATACACAAACATACACTTTTAATTGTGAATACTTTATCATATTCAGCNTGTTCGCGAAGTCTAGCCATGACAATGACGATGACTTTATCATATGCTTCTCACCTCAGAATGAAAGTCTGTTTCAAGTGTTGAAAACCAGCTTCCGTTACAACTTTTTTTCTTGAAAATGAACTCAAGAGAGGCTACTAAGAAATGGTTGGTTTTTCTGTCAAGGGCAGATGATTGATGCAGAACTGGGGGCCACTTTCTGATATAATGTACTCTTCTCTGAAACTGCTGGATTTACATCAAGTACTCTGGCAAAAAAAACCAACCAAAAAACATCAGAATCTATATCCAAACCCTCCTGGCAATGAATATTTTAGCCTTTACAAAGATGCTTTTGAAGTTACATTGTTGTGTCTATTCAGTAAATAAAAAAAGTTCTTTACTCTGTCATTGCTGTCTTTCAGGTGGTAGTCAGTTAGAAGAGAGGAATGTGGGCAAGTAGCACCATCTGGCTAGGCTGCATTTCTGAGTCTTTCTCTGCTGGTTATACATTGGATTTTAAAGAACAATATATTTATTCCGATGTGAAAAGAACCAAAATCACTGAGTAATCTTTCTAGATATTCCAGTTTTTGAATTTTCTATACATAAAAATCAGACAGTGATTTTAGCAATCAAAAAAGAAATAGGAGTGTGAGCTTCTACTGGTTGATGTTATTTTTTTCTTTCCACGTGTAAAAATATATTAATGTTTACATGTGGACTACACTCTGCTGACAGTGCTCCTTTAGTAACACAATAACAAAAATGGAATAGATGGTAACTCTTGGGACCTCCTTTTATGAATGTTGCTCTAAATTACTGCAATGAAACACATTTCACAAAGCTGCACATTTGTTTTAAAATGTGTATTGTATTCTATAGAACACCAAAACAAGCAAAAAATAAACCTGGTTAAGGGTTTCATTCAGAACTCTAAATGTCTCAACTTATACAACAGATGTGTCACAGCTGACACAAAGGCTTGGTCTGAGTTCTTGTTTTGTGTGAGCTGCATTTTGTTAATTGGACAGTATTAGTCCAGTCTTAACTCCATCTATTTTGTTGGGGTTTTTTTTGGCTTGGGCTGTTTCATGGTCAGTCTTGGGTCAAAGTTTGTTATTTTTCTAAGAATAAGTTGCAAATAAATGCAACTGGGGCAAATTCTATTACTTCCACCTAGTGAACTACAGCGTTGGAATTCCAGTGTGACAAAGTGTGTAAAAAAAAGTCAGACTTGCCTGTTTGGGATAACATTCTTTGGGTATGTTTATATATTCATAATCCTCTTTGGAGCTGGATGAAGTGTAGCATATGTCTAATAGAGATAGATTATGAAAGTTTTTAAAGGGATTAAAATGTTACACTAAAATGCTAGCACTTGCCACAAGCATAACTCATATTTGCAAGGATAGTAATTTCACATACAAGTCTATACTTCCATGTGAGTGAAAGGAGTCAGGTCTGATCCTGCTTAGAAAGTTCTGATACATGTTTAGGACATCATCCTTCTAAGTCATGACAGGCCAGAAATAGATCATAAGCAATATCATGTGAATGAATTAGAATTAAACACCCAGATACTCAAAAGCAGAGAGCCATCAAATGAACATTCTTGGCCAATAAAAAGGGCATGTTCCTTTAAGTGCTTCTGCTAAATTACTTTTAACATGTGTTCTTTCTAAGTTGTATCAGTGTTTGTAATCATTTGACCCTGAAGAGATCTACAACAAGATGAGAATTAAATATGGGAAGGAAAGTTCATTTTCTTTTGAAAACACATTGCTTAGGTCTTTCTTTCTGAGCAGTTTTAAATGCTTCAATAATGATGTTTATATAATTAAAAACAAAACAAAAAACCACATAAATGAACAGAGCAGACTTTGGTTTAATCTTTTTAACCATGCTCTTTATCCTGAATTAAATAATTCTGATTTCTCATTAGTAATATGATACTTTTAGGCTATCCTCTTATCAATGTTTCTTAGCCTTCATTTATCCTCTTTCTGAACATTTAATCCTACATTAAATCAAAACACAACAAAACAAAACATGAAATTAATGGAGATCACTGGAAACTTGTGCTTTTAAAAAAATCCATCTGTTTTGCATGAAAGAGTGTGTCATATATTCTATGATTTTAAGTATACAGATTCAAAGTTATGTGGCCCTGGCTTCAATTTAATTTTTCTTTTTAGTTCCATTCCACAAATCACCATATATGTTACTGATTCAATTACTTCAATTACTTCTTTTCTTCCCAAATTTCTTCCAGTTTGTCTATTATCTTTTTTTTTCTTTCCTTTCCTCTCAAAAGGGAAAAGTCCAAATACAGACTTTGTAAGAGCTTTTACAATGTGCACAACACATCAGAAGGTTTGAATGTCTTTTATATGTGAATAATAACTATTAGAGCTGGGTAATAATTTTCATGAGGAGATACTTATTAGATAAAACGTTTTGGGAAAAGTTTTTAAATCCCTCATTTGTATTTTCTATTTCTCAACAAAAATACACAGAAACACAAAACTAAAATCAACCAAGCTATAGTAAATACCCACATGTTGTTTGAGAACAAAAGAATATGGGAAAAAAAGATTAAGGGGAAGAGAGAATTGTTGTAGGTTTTTCCCCCCAAACAAAAAATAAATAGTATGCTATGCTTTAAATAACACTTCTATTGGTGTTTGCTCTTGAAAACCAAAACATTTGGATTTATTTATAGCATACTCATTTGTGACAGGAAATTCATAGCAAGTAAATGACCTTTTCTTATCTACAGTGTTTGATGGTTTTTGTCATCTTGAAACTTAGTCTATAAAAGAAACATAACTGCAAATTTCTATGAGAACTCTGAGAGATTTTCTCAATGAACCTAAATAATAACCATGATCATTTGAATTTCAGCTTATTTTATTTAAACTTCAGTAGTCTTATTCTGGAAGTTCATTGTTTGCCTATTTTAGTTATAAAAATAAATCTAGGAAAGGAACTCAAGTTTGTCAAGTTCCTTGTTGTTCCCTAAGTCAGGATGAAATCTAAAAGTGCTACTCCTGGCAGATGTTGTCTAACTTGTTCTTTAAGATGTCTAAGGAGAACTTCACAACATCCCAGGGAATTTTTTCAGTATTTTACACTTTCTTTTAAATGCCTTCCCAATGCCTGTTCCTGAATCATTCCTCCTTTAATTTAATCTCATTGCTTCCTTTTTTATTCACCATAGACGCAGAAATCAGGTTTTCTCTTCCTTTTGTAGCGATTTTGTAGCAAGACATTTTGAGTCTGTTTACACAGTCTCCATCCAGTCTTCTCTCCCTTAAGTTGAGCAGCTCCAGCCTTTTCAGTCTTTTCTGGTTGGGAATGATTAATAGTTCCTTGGAAACTCTTGTCCTCCACCAGACTTATTCACAGCTAACTTGAAAAGTGAGGCCCAAAGCGGAAAACTTACTTCAGCTGAGAGCTGTGAATATGCCAGAAGTGAAAGATGTTGCTCTTTTTCAGGCTATGTTCTCATTTCTGTCATCTAGTATTCACTTCACGGACTGTTCACAGGTTAAAACCAGAGTTATGTGTGTTTAGCAGCTTGTAAATTCATTTAATTTTGTTTTCTTTTTTATTTAAATAATATTTATGAGGAACAAAGGAAAGAGAGCTGTTTTTATTAGAACCAAAGTGATTTTTGTGACTAACTACATTAATATCCATTTTTTTTTGAGACATCCTTTGTTTCAGAGGTTCTGGATGCAGAGATCTGAAATACAAGAGATCGTAACATTTCTCAAAATCAGCCTCCAGTCTTTATAAGATTACATTTTCTTAATTCATTTTGTCAATCATGATGACCTTGATGAAATGTTTGGCTTACTACTTTTGTGTATTCACTTTGTGGAGGCTATAGCTATCAAACCATCTTGCTTTGCTTTGCAATAACCTGTGATAAAGATGAAGGAGTTACATAGCTTTTATCTTTCCATTCTTATTATTTGGATCACATGCACTGGCCTCACATGGTTCTGTGGAAATCTTTCTGATTTTCAAATACTAGTTCTCCCTCAGTACTGGTGGTAAAATAGAGCTCCAAATACAATCCTATCATGTTCACAACTGTGGAAAAGTTTCCTTTCTTTCTTTGCTGTCCTACATGTGCAGAAAAAGTTGTACAGCATCCATCTTACCTTTTTTAATAATTATATTTTAAATTATGGTTATTTGTCAAATAGTCTTAAACTTGTACCTGCAGATCTATAAGTACCATGACCTATCTCCACTGGAAAGGACTGATGTAATTAGAAAAAGGCCTGTATCAATCACTGGAATAATGGGTGTTCTTTCTTTCTCTCTCTCTCTTCCCCAGTCTTCTCTCTCATCATCAATTACCCTGACTATTTTAGACAAAATATCAGACAAACTTACCTTCTTTTAGCTACAGTGCTGCCATTGCTATTAATGAATTTTTAAATCTTCTGTTAGACAAAAGGTTCCTAGGGACACTTTTTTCAACTGCCAATTAGGGAAAGTCTAATTTATGTAATCTCACAGAATTAGCAATGGATTTAAGAAATGTGGTAGAAGTTGGCCCACCTGGTACAGACTGATCCTTCTGGAATTAGCTGACTAAATTAAGAGTGTTCCCCTTTTAGTCTCACTGTGACATATATTAAACATCATGAATCAAAATGACAATGTAAGGTCAAAATAGCCATTATTATTACTATTATTTCCAAAAATGTTTCTAAAAAATGTTGAAAAAGACAGACCTGGAAAGGTACTGAATATCTCCTTCTATTGACAAGAGATATCCTGCTTTCAGTAGTTACCAGAAATGACTCTTCAACTAATATCTCTCATAAATTGGTCATTAGAAGCTGATTCACAGTATCCTCAAAACACTAAATCAAAATGCTTAATCTTCATCTGTTGCAGAATAATGACAAATTTATGTATAAATATAAGCATGTTCTTAAGCATGATTCAGTTAAAGCATGTTTGTCCACACTTGTCAAGAAACTGGTCTGACTTTTGAAATTAAAGCTGGTGTAGTCCTCCTAACATTAGTAAGAGAAAACAGGACTATACTGAACAATTTTGATGATACTTTTTGAGATCTGGGCCTTGCTACAGGATAAAAAAGGAAAACCTATAGCAGGAAATTATCAGCTCTCCTGAATATCAAAGGCCAAAGAATTTCACCCTGATTTTCCCATATCAAGACTAATCACTTACAGATAGATGTCTTACCATTTTTAAAGGAACATAAAACAAATGCCACACAATTCCTGTAATGACTGTAGCACAGTGAAAAAATGCTTTGCCCCAAAGCTAACATGACTACAGTCTGGTGAAATAATAAACCTTGTCAGACCTTACTTTAAAATGTGAGTAGGTTTGAATATATGAGTACCAGAGATCTCACCAGAGTAGATTTAAGCTTTAATATGTTCTGGGGGTGAGCCTATGTAGACTAGCCATTACAGGAGAGGTAGCTTGCCTTAAGGTAGCCCAGAAAATGAAGAAAGAATTGCCTCCTGTGGTTCTTCAGGCAGAAATGATGTTTCCCAGTTGGATGAGAAGAGGCTGCAACTCATCTATTTCTCTGAATTCAAAACACTGTCAGTGACTAGGAATTTGCAGGCCAAGAAAACAAAACAGTTAGTTTCTCACTCTCCTTATCCATACTTGTTTATGTCAGAGGAATGTCCTTAGGATTTGTTTCTTGGTATATTTTCATACAATGGCATTAATATATAAACAAAGACACAAGGAAACACTGTTTTTCAGATAGATTTTGCTTTTGCAGAGACCAGGCAAATAAATAAAAGTTTCCTTGCATTTCTCTGGCTTGAGTTGTCAGCTCTTTAAAGACAGCTAGACAATAGATATCTTTAGTCTGTTGGCCTATGTCAGCTCCAATGGTAGAGCAAAAACGGTCCTTGGGCAATGATGTAGGCTGATTCTTCACACTCTAAGGAGTCCAAGGGTCCCACAGCTGCATCATTTTTCAAGAATGATTTACTTATTAGTGAAGCAGTGCTTGCCTTTACTATGGCTCTTATCTTTCCAAAATGTTATGCACTGGTAGTAGTCTTCCCAAGCATGCAGAGAAATGGAAAAGATAAAAAAATGCTTGCAGCAGAAGGCTTCTGAAACTCAGTGTTTTCAACCTTTACCAGCCAAATGCTGCTTTATCTCTTCCTGATAATGAGCACATTTGTTATCAAACTACACAAAGGCCACCTTATAAAACACACTGAAGAGCTGTCAGAAATTTGCAATTTGTAGCTTGGCCTGTTGACCTTAGCCCCCTTTGATGTTTAAAACATTTTCTCCAAGTTTAGTGCTGCTGCTAGTGAATGGATTCATACAACACTATTTCTTATTTTGTTGCTGCTAAATGTTCGATTTATTTATATGGCATATAATTACTGTCAAATAGAATTCAAAGCTGATAAAGAATTGAAAGTCCCCTTTTGTCTCTCTCTTAAAATCTGTGCATATATGTGTCTGCATATAGCTGCATGTGTTACTATGCTATCTCCTGCCATTTCATAGGTTTAAAATCCTCCAGTTTAATGTAATAAACAGAAATAAGCCAAGGGAAGCAATCTCAATCTAGTTCATATAAATATATTTCATTTAACAAGATATTAATGGCAGTTTGTTAGGATCGCAGAACATCTGGAGTTTGGATTCATTTAGCAATGAATCTGAATTCCCCAGCTAGACTTCATTTTAAAAACCAAGTGGAAAACTTGCATTTGAACATTCCCTAGCAAAATTTATTGGTATTGAGACTGTTGAAAACAGAATGCCTGTAACCTTAAGTCTTGAAGGTAGAAGACATCTGCCTGGTGAAGTCATTCACAGCTTACTGGAAAAGGGCATTTCTGATAAATTTCAGCTTGGCTTTTTGTTCACTCTCAGCACAGAAAGTGTTTTTGCCTACATATTTATAATGGTTTATTAATGCATTCTGGATGTTGGAGTGTTTTAATGTTGCTTGATCTGAGTGCTGGTTTTGACACTTTTGATTATAATTGCATCCCATTTGATCATGTCTAATGTTCCCTGGGCTTAGCTGGCTCTACATTTTGAGTTGATTTCAATCCTATTTGTCCAAAACATCAGGATAATTTTTTTTTTTATTTTTATTTTTTTTTCCATTAGGAGAGTTCCCTTGGCCTCGTTTGCTCAGAAGTTATTTATGGGAAGATTTTTTTCACCAATTCAGCTCCCAACACTTTTTTTCTGCATATAAGCTGTCACCAAAAACAAAGATGAAGGGGAAGGTGCTTATGCTTGGACTTAGGCCCAGAAGACTAAGAGGGGGAAAAAAATGGACAATCTCCCCTGCCAGACAAATATATGGCTTATTGCAGTCCAGAATCCTGTAGGATGCTTTACAGCCTCTACCCTGAGCATCTATATCACATAATTTTTCTCTTAAAGAGATATAGAGAAGGCAAAGAGAAAGAAAATGGGCAGGACAGGAGGATATATATTGTTTTGGGTAACAAGCAAGAATGAAAACAAAAAAAAAGGATTTTATTAGAAGGACTATGAAATTAATGAAATTCCATAAACTTGTGTCCTTTGAACATGCGAAAATAATCTAAAAGTTCCAGTCACATTAAAAGATAACCCATGAAACTACTTTGAGTTCAGAGAAATGGGTCAATAGACAGAAGGAAGGCAAGAAATTTCAAAGCCAATCTATGGCAGAGCTGGAGTGAACCTTGTCTTGTGAACAGTATTGCATCATGAAGAGAAGATCAGGTGCAAGCAAGCTGAACTTCCAAAAGGGATTTAAATCCATTAAAAAAAATAAAAATAGAAAAAGGCTTTTGGGAGTGTATGATTATTACCACATATCTTCATGTTTGGGCTATTTTTGACTGTATGATGGAAGATTCATTCATGTTATACATATATCATCATCAATTCGATGATTTTAATCCCCAAAATATGAAGTGGATTTCAGCACCAGCAGCTGAGAAAAAGCTATTTCATAATAGAAGGAAATAGAAAAATAATCCTTAGGCATTATTTTTTTGTCTTATTAAATTTCTCTACTAACTCTTCAGGGAAAAAAATAATCTTCATTGAATATCACAAACTACTGGTGAAGCTAATGAGGACAAAGGTAGCCATTTCATTGCTGATAGTAGCCAGAATACATAAATGAAGCTGTATTTAATTTTAAAACTAATTCTGTGTGTATACAGACCCATTTCTACTTGCTCACAGGAAAATATTTAAGGGAAAAATTATTGCTGTGTCCTTCTTTGATGTCTATCTTAGAACAACTAACAACTCCAGATAAAAATATTGCATTTGCTAAATGATTACAAACTTTAGGGATTGTAACATCAAATAACCAAAAAGCAATTCAGACATTTCTAATTCAGGAAACTGAAGCTGTCTTTAAAGAATAGCTGTCTCCTATGGGGAAAAGGTAGCAATGAAATTATATCATTAGCAAAAAGATTAATATGATTTCAAGAAGATATTCTTAGCCATCAGCTTAATGTAAAGACATAGAACTGGAAAGGAATCATCTGACTCCAGAAATAAGTACTGGTTTCGTCATAAAGTATAACTTTTCAGCTATGGAATGGAATGAAAAAGTCTTAGAGAAAGCTAAATGAAGTGGCTGATGATTGCTCTCCATGGCCAGAAGTGATACACACAACAGCAACCTGATGTAGAAAAGCAATTTGAAGAGATTTGTAAGAAAAAAAAAACAGAACCAAACAAACCTTGCCTTAAGGTTATCTGGCGATTTTGTTTCAGCTAAATGCTTGTAGTTTATTTCTGAGGAGCTCTCAACATTAGCACAATAATATTTTGTCAAACATTAGGGCAGCTACTTGCCACACACCAAGAAATGTGTGGGCAGAACAGTCTGTGCTGACAGTGAGATGAGGGAGAGAGAAAAAAGAGAAAACCTTGCTCTTTGTACATAGTCCAGCTCCTCACATTAGTATTACAAAGACTGGAGAGCACATATCCCTAAATTTTATTTTACTATATAGGTTAAACATTTCCTTTTCATAAATATAAGAAAAGGAAGCAGGAAGAGTGTAGGGAAGAGCAGGAATATAAATCTTTAGTACGTTTCAGAAAAGTCAAAAGGGAAGTGATTAAGAGACCAAATAATCACCTGATTTTAAGTAAGAGCTCAATGTGGGCACTGCTTCCCCTTTTAAAGTTAAAATAAATGGCTACAGTTTTCAAAGACAAAAATTCTTTCCAGGAAAATCCTGTCCAACTTGTAGCAGTAAGCGTTGAGAGGAAATATGTCAGTTGCTCTTCCAGATAGAGCAACACTAATGAAAACAGGTTTGTAGAACATATATGCTACTCATGCTATTACTGGGGTTGTAGTGGTTATGTCTGAGGAATATTTTAATGTTTACAGTTAAGGAGAATTTGGGAAACAGTATGCTACATGAGAAAGCTTAAGTATTGCTCTACATCCACATAGCCAGTAATGTTTTACTTGGAGGTAATTGAGCTTTAGAAAATCTTATCATCAGCAGAATTTATTTGCTTTGAACACCCCTGAAATATTTTCAAGTTTGTTTGGTGGGTTTTATCCTAAATTTTGTTTTGTATAAGCAGAAATATAGGGGTCATTGGTTTTCATTCCAAGCAAGTAAAACATTGTTTTATTGTTTTATTACATCACTGTTTCTCTGCATATTGCAAAACCGTAACACTATGTAGAGTAACTTACCTTTATTTATGACATCATGGGCTTGCTGTTATTTTAATCAGCAGAGAAGCTGGTAAATAAGGTGCTTAGCTTTCTGCCCTCCTTATGGATTTATCAGCCTTATTTAAGGTAATTGAACTGCAAAGATGGGTTGTTTCTACACATACCTGCTCTGTTCCAAATGAGATATACAAACTAAAATTTTCAAAGCAGCCAAATTGTGGGTTTGAAATGCATGGCACTCATGGACTTTGTGGGAAGTGCACAGCTACACTATAATTTTTTTTGAAAGGTGAAAGCAGAATCTCATGTATATGATAAGATAGTGTTAGAAAAGCCCTCATATTAGATTTTTGTCTGGGCCCTTGAAGTCAAATGCAGTCTGATCTTTACCTCTAAGTCAGATTTATATTTACTTCTTACATGCTCATTTCTTCCCTGCTGTTTTTCAAATATCATCTCTTGCCTTTACTCGATCCAAGAAGGATGTGTGTGTGCATGAGTGAGACAAGCTATTAGTCTAATCTACAAAGACTCTTATATCTGGAGACAACAAAAAAAGAAAAAAAAAAGAAAAAAGAAAGCTGAAAAAAAAACAACAAACCACCCAAGCAATTTCATTTGGTCTGGCTGATATCCTCTTCATTTCCTTGAAAATGTTAGAATCACAGAATCTCCTGAGTTGGAGGACACCCACAAGGATCACTGAGTCCAACTCCTATCTCTGCACAGGACAATCCCAAATATTACACCATCTGCCTGAGGGTGTTGTCCAAATGCTTCTTGGCACTATGACTACTTCTCTGGGGCACCTGTTCCAGTGCTCAACCACTCTCTAGGTGAAGAACCTTTTCCTAATATCTAACTTAAACCACCCCTGGCACAGCTTCATGCCATACTCTTGGGTCCTGGCGCTGGTCACTAAAGAGAAGAGATCAGCTCCTGCTCAGACTCACCTGGTTCTGAGAGAAGTGAATGCATAGTAGGAGAAAAAGACTGGATTCATATCATAGACAAAATGTCCATACTTGCAAGCCTCATTTTAAAAGAATTATGCTAGAAACTGCACTCTCCAGATCCTGTTTCTTTCACAAAGCCATCAGCTGATGGATGGTACCTTATCAAAAGAGAAAGAATAAATTTGGGAGGTCTGGGGAGATAGGATATATTAGTGTTATATTATATGACATCTATATTCTTCTCCAGATCTGAAGAAAAGAGAGGCTGCAATATCCTTTGAAGGCATACTGTCAAGATTAAGGAAAAGATATTTATAAAAAAGTTAAATTTGCTGTAGCAGGGACCATCTGTTTGAAGTATGTTTATGGAGCATCTACTCTGCTGAGTTGCCTGTCTGCTGCTTGGTATCTTGCATTCTTGTGATTTTAATAGCAGTTAATTGCAATAATTTGTACCTTATCTGAAAAGTGAAATGCCTGGGGAGTTTAGTTAGGGGAAAATCTAAAGCAAATTAAAACAACAGCAATGCACAAACAATTATAAGAGGAAAAAATGAGAAGCTCAGTTCATCAGAAACTCTCCCTTGAGCAGCACAGTTGTTTTTCAATTTTTGGTTATGGGTTTGTATTTTATTTTATTTTATTTTATTTTATTTTATTTTATTTTATTTTATTTTATTTTATTTTATTTTATTTTATTTTATTTTATTTTATTTTACTGGAAAGACAGGTACAAACCCACAATGGAAATGGTATGGAGTTAGCAAATAAGTCGTATATGGATGAAGTTATCTTTCCAGTTGCATTATACCAAAGTAAAGTAAACAGTTAATCTTAATTGACAATAATACCACTTCAAATCTCTCTCTCTTTTTTTTTTTTCCCAAATAATGCATTTTGCCAGCACAAATTTCCAGATTTACCTACATACATATGTTTGTACTACCTAGATAGATATTTTACTAATTGGTTAAGGAAGTGCATTTTGTTGGGGAATAAAAGCTTTTCACCACTTAAACTCCTTTATCTTTATTGTGATCACATCTCCACAGCCTTCAGCAATGTTTGAAAACACAAGGTTGTATCCACTGCTTCCTGAAATCAATGAGCCATCTTCAATTACAGTAAAAATTACCTTCCCAGGCCATTTAAAACTTGGGGTCTTTGTAATAACAAAGCTAAAGCATAATCTTTCTCTCATAGAAACTAGTTTCAGATAAAGAAAAGAGGAAAAAGAAAAGGTATTTCTGGGTTAGATTTTAGGGTTTTATCCCAAACTCTAACCCAAGAAAATTAGTGAAAAAGAAACCACAAAATAAAGTTTCCAATGGAAACACAAACCATGGTATTTTATTATCTCTAGTGCTATTCAGGTAAATTGTTGGAAAGTGTGAAGCATTCAACTGAGACTACAAATACTGGGCCAACTTATGTTTATTGACACCAATCAGGTTATCAAAGAACAAGTTTCAGATCTTTCTGAGAGAGTAAAAAATGGCAGTTTTCCATGCATTTTTAGTGCATGTAAAAAAAAACAAAAACAAAAGAAGGAGGGGTTTTACTTTCCAGATTTTTTGTATTAGTTTGAGTAATTTAGTTAATAATTTTTTTATTTCTGGTTAAAACAGCAATTTCAGCATTTTCTAGTGTCAGGGCAAGTAGCTGAATTAGTGAAGTTTCCAATTCAGTAGAAGTTCTGCTTCTGATTCAACTGTAATTAGAATAATCCTGTTTCAATTCTCATTTGAGTCCAACTAAACTTCACAGTAATAGTTTAATTTTAATTGCAGTGTAAGAAAACATATTGTTTACTGGTCTGAACTCTTTCTGACTCCCTGACTATGAGGAGAAGTGTATCAATGATGGTGAAACACTGAGTGATTTTGGCACAAGTGAGACCTCATGAGATTAAGCAATAACCAGATAGTTGTTTGGCCTGAGCAGTATCAATACAGAACATAGCAATTCAGAGAGATCCTTAGAACAGGAAGGATTATAAGAAAGCACAGAAGGCTAAAACTAGGCTTATAAACTCGTGCTTTCTATTAGGAAGGCAGCAGAAAAAGTTTGGTTAGACTCTACATTTAAGTAGGGCTGAAACTGCTGTTGGCCAGCTTTCTAATGCACCTGATAGACAAAATGAGGGGGGAAAAAAAGACAAAACCCACTTATATCTCCTGGCAGTCAGGA
Source organism: Bucco capensis (assembly GCA_013396975.1). Lineage (NCBI taxonomy): Eukaryota > Metazoa > Chordata > Aves > Piciformes > Bucconidae > Bucco > Bucco capensis. The sequence goes on from VWZO01010925.1 coordinate 1,597,918, forward strand.
CATCAGAAAATAAAGAGTATTCATCATTTGGTCAGGACATCAGAAACTAAAGAATATTCATGATTTGGTCCAGCAAAGGCAGTCTTCTTTTAATACATACTTTGTCCACTATAATATCACATAAAACATTCACAAATACATTTAGGCATTCTGAGGAATTCTGATGAATTTAAACTGATTAGGGCAAATGGAATTAAAAACTTGATAAAATGCTATAATTTATTTGATTAATAGATTCTTTAGAAGGCTCCTGACTGCCCATGGAAAAGAGGTCAATTTAGAAATGAGAGCAAATAAACAAAAGAATGAAATCATAGTCAGTTTAATGAACATTTCAGAGAGAGATCTAGTTCTCATGATTTTCCTCTAGGTGCTGTTATTCTTGATTAAGCAACCTCCAATTTGCCTTCCAGGATTTTAAAGGAGGATACCCTCTCCCTTGTTTTTTTTAAAGGATTGTACTTCCATTATATCCTAAGGCATTTTGTGATTACAGTCACAAAAATCCTACATAAAACTCTCACTGTACTGTCGATGACTTGAATGATGACCATTTAAATTAAGAACATAACTTTTTTAGTCCTTTGAATAACTAAGATGCAGCCCAAGTGCAACAGACATGTAGAGCACCCAAACTTAACCTAACACCTTGTATTGTCATTACTTATGAGGACTTATTTTAACAGATGACTTTTTTTTCCCAGTGGTTTCCAGTCTACCAGCCATTTCTGAATGATATTAGAAACACAGGCCAAGATTTTGTAGCTACAGTTACAGATTTTGAGGAGAGTGATTTGGAACTGATTTTTCGACCTTGTCTTTCAAAAAATACTGCTTTATTTCTTTCCAAGTATCTGCCATATAGCTGACTGAGGGTCTGACTACAGGCTCTGCTCTTGTGCAGACTTCCAACATAATGCTGAGGCAAGCCATTATGCTCTGCTCCCAATCTCCAGTTAATGGCTCTGTTCTATTTCATTCCTGTTTTAGAGACAGAAACCGTTAACTTTATTAGGTTCTCAAATATTGTGCTAACAAAGACTAATAAACAATTCTGGTTTAACACTGTGTGAGACTAGCAGGTCAAATCATGTCAGAGGTGGATGGTAACCCTTTTTCATGTCTATACATGGCTAGAGGAGTGAAAGAAATGCTTCCCAAAGCATACTTCATCCTGTCTAATCCTGATTAACAAGTGAAGCATGTCCCTGAAAATGCTGCAATGAAGAACATAGCCAACATGATGCCATGTAAAAGGCAATCCTCCTTTCTCTCTGTCCTGTTCAAAAGAGATGGGCTCATGTACGAAGAACATTTCTCTGTGTGAAGCAAAGCTGTTCTCTTGGCCTGTGATTTATGAGGCTTTATAAGCCCCCCC